>PVJX010004317.1:0-96321 GCA_004027295.1 Dolichotis patagonum
CTTCTTCTTCTTTCTTCCTCTTCTCCTTCTCCTCCTCCTCTTCCTCCTTCTTCTTTACTGCACTATCAAATTAATGTGTCCTTTTCAATGTAAAACACTCCACCAAGGAGGAATTGAATTGAACTTTCTGACAAAGGAAAACATCATGCACAATGATAAAGGACTGAATGCTTTTACCTTCATATGAGGAATCCATCAAGGGAGACGGTTCTCAGCATCCTTGTTACTGCATGGTGGATGATCTAGACAGTGGAGAGAGGAATGGGAGCATAGTTACAACTGGCATCACATACAAACAACTTGGGTTACAACCAGAATTTTTGGCTTAACATATGTTGAAAGTCTTGAGTTACAACCTGAATGCCCACCACCTGTGTGGTTGTAAACAAAGGCTGGCAATGCCAGAAAAGCATATGTAAGTGTGCGTAAGTGTCAGGCTCAGCTGGACTTTGTGGATGCGGTTTTGCTCAGTGCTTTATATAATCACTATGGTCTGTTACTGCTACCAAAATGGCCCCCAAAAACCTAAAAAAGAAGTGAAGGAAGGAAGGGAAGGTAAAAAAAAAGCCACCACAATCTAGAAGGAGTAGGAATTGTGGACGCTATGAGAGTGGTGCTCCTGTGACTGACCTTGCTAATACGCACAGCACGCTGAAATCCATCATCTCAGCAAATGTACAGAGAAAAGATGTGTATAAGGAAGCTAGTGTTGCTGAAAGTGTTATTCATATTAGTGATTCACTATCAACAGTGTTAGATGAGGTAAAAATGCTATTTTTAGTGTGGGTAAATAAAAGATGGCAGGTTATAGCCTGAGTTTAAAATTTGCGAAAAAAGCTAAGGCTATAAGTACAGATCTCATAATGGACAATCCATCAAAGAGTGATAACAGTGAAACATTAAGGGGTGGTTTCACAACTTTAAAATGAGAACTTTTTATAACATAACTAGGCATGATTAAGCTGCCAGTGCTGATAAAAGGGTTGCTGAAAATTACACCACTTTTAAAGGATGACACAGAGAAACGGCTTTGGCTTTCATCAACTTTTCAACTGTGATGAAACTGACCTTTTCTGAAAGAAAGTGCCCAAGAGAGCATAAATTACCCAGGAAGGGAAGAAAATGCTAGGTGGGTACACACCTATGAAGGATAGGCTACACTTATTGCTAAGTGCCAAGGCTAGTGGTGACCTCAAGATGAAGCCTCTCTTGCTTTATCACTCTGAGACCCCTCGAGTGTTAAGAAACATAATGTCAAGAAGATTAAGCTGGGGGTCACATGGAGATCTAGTGCAAAAGCCTGGGTAACAAGAACATTTTTTCCTTGAGTAGATCAGGAAGGCTTTCTGCTCTACTGTTAAGAATATCTAGGGGACAAAGATTTACCCCTCAAGACTCTCCTCATCATGCACAATGCTCTTGCTCACCCGGGAGATTTGGAAGAAGAACTGGCTGAAGAACTTCCATGGCTTTCAGTCGAGTTCCGCCCACCTAACACAACTCCTCTGCTGCAGCATGGATCAGCAGCCCTATAGCTGATTATAGCTAACCTTAAGAAGCTATACACCGAGGAAGTGTTTGTGAAGTCCTTGCAGATGGTCTCAAATACAGATTTAACCCTTAAGGAGTTCTGAGAGGAACATCGCAACATCCTTTGCTGTGTGGGATTAACTGAGAAAGCTTGGCCAATGTCTCTCTAAGGACATTGAAATCTTCTTGGAAGAAAGATCTACCTAAAATTATATGGAAGAGATACTTTGAAGGCTGTGTAGGGGAATCTGAGCCTTCAATGGACTCTGTGATAACACTGTCACCAGAGCAGAGTCCACAGACTTGCAGGCAGACAGTGGTGATGCTGAGGAGCTGGTGGAGGAGCACGCAGAGGAATCGTCTACAGATTCCTCTGGTTGAGTAACAGAGAACGACAACTGAGGAGCTTCCTGAAGAGGAGGGGGAGTATTGACCAGCAGTGTAGCAAAGTTCTTTTGAAATAAAGGCATTTTGGGAAAAAATGGACAGAGCTCCAAACATTTGTAGAGAAGCCCCACTTAGACAGAGAAAAAGTCAATCATTGCATTCACCTGCTTAATGACAATGTGATGTCATACTGCAGGTCAGTGTTAAAATAAAGACAGAAATAGACAACTGTAGACAATTTTTAGTTCTGAAAAATTAGTTGAGACCTAGTAATCCAGAACCAGATCCTAGTGGGCTGCAAACTCCCAAGAGAGAAATGACTCGAGAGACCCAGATTGCTGGTGTTCTTATGGAAGGGGACTCTCCTTCCACACAATAACAAGTTCCATTCCATCCTCCCTTCCTTCAAGCCAAAGATGTCAACTTGAATGATGAGCAGTGTGAAATTGTTGTTTCTGATAAACAGTGTATTTTATAAATTTTGGTGAATACCCTAGGAGCATTATTGGTGTTTCTGGTAAATTGCGCACATTATACAACACTTTTTATTATGAAAAGTTTACTTAAGGGATACTTTGGGAGGTTCAGAACACATTATGGGTATCTCCCTTATTTCTTGTGGGAAAAATAGTCTTGACTTGCAACCAACTTGAGTTACAACCAGCTTTGCAAATAAAATGAGTTCATAAATCAAGGGTCCACTGTACAAGCAATACATGTTGGGAAGGAGAAAACAGTACTGCCTCTGTTAGGTGACTTAACTGCTTAACTCTTCTCATGTAAAATCCTTAAGAATGTACCCAGAAATCTCCCCGAACTGATCAGCAAGCTCAGCAAGGTTGCAAGATACAAATGTACAAAAATCAGTTGTAGTTCTACACCTTAGCAATGAAAAGTCTGAAAGTCTACAGTAAGGACACAATTTCATTTACAATAGCATCGAAAGAATAAATAGTACTAGTTAGGAGTAAAGTCAACCAAACATATGAAACACCAGCACAACTACAAAGCCTGATGAAAGAAATTAAAGACCTAAATAAGTGTAAGTATATCCTGGGTTCATGGATTAGGGAACTTCATATTAAATATGACACTATTTACTGAGTTAATCTATAGATTAAATGCAACAGTATCAAAAATATTAGGTGGACTTTTAAGAATTTTTGCAAATATGAACATACTCATCCCAAAATTCACATGCAAATATGAGACCCATTGTAGCCAAAATGCTTGTAAAAAATAACAAAACTCACTTCCTTTTTCCCAAATTTACTACCAAGATACAGTAACCAAAATAATGTGGCAATAGCATGTGGGCAGACATAGGACCCATGGAAGGAGCTGAGAGTCCAAGAAATAAACTCTCACTTTTGCTGTCAGTGTGCCAGGGTGCCAAGACTATACAATCTGGAAAGAGAAATCTTCTATCTAGTAGTGCTAAGGCAACCAGATATCGCATGGAAAATAATGAAGATGGACTCTTATCCCATATATAAAAATTAATTCAAAATGAATGAACTAGATGGATGCAAGAGCGAAACTTATAAAACTCTTATAAGACAGCATACGTATAGAGGCAGGGATATAGCTCAGCTCAGCTGCATAAGTGCCTACCTAGCAAGCGCCGGGTCCTGAGTTCAATTCCTGGTACCAGAAAGAAAGAAAGAAAGAAAGAAAGAAAGAAAGAAAGCATAGGTATAAAGAATTATAGCTTTAGATTAGTCAATGGTTTCTTATACAATCTAACCAAAGAAAACCAAAGTGAAACTGGGTAAACTTTACTTTATCAAAATTGAAAAGGTGTGTGCCTCAAAGGCAAAGAAATCCCATTCAATGGGAAAAATATATGTAAGTCACGTATCTAACAAAGGACTTGTACCCAGAATATACAAAGAGCACAGCTTAAAAATAAAGACAAATAACAACTTAAAAATAGGCAGAGGATCTAAATAAATCTTTCTCTAAAGCCAATGTATACATGGCCAATAAATATATTAAAGAAACTCAACATCATTAGTCTTAGAGAATTTCAAATCAAAACCAAAGTGAGGTACTGCTTCACATGACTCAGCTGTAATAACAGCAGAGGTAGACAATAAAAAGTGCTGGAGAGAACACGAAGAGATTGCAATCCTCATTCATCACTGGTGGGAATGGAAATGGCGCCATTGCTTGGGAAAAGAAATTTGGCAGTGCCTCAGAATGCTGAACATGGAGACAAAATTACATATGAGCCAGAAATCCAACTCCCAAGTACATACTCAAGGGAGAAGGAAATACACATTCATACCAAAACGTTTACATGAATGTTCACAGCAGCATTACTCCTCATGGCCAAAGAGTGGAAACAATCCCCATATCTATCAATCAACGACAGTGTAAACAAAATGCAGTGTTTCCATCCAATGGAATAGTATTCGGCCATAATAAGAAATGAAGTATGATGCCAGCATCCAACAGTGTGAATAAAAGTCTTTGAAATGTTACACTAAGGGGAAGGAGCTGGATACCAAAAGCCACATGTTATATGATCCCATTTATATAGAATATCCAGTACACATAAATACAGAGTTAAAAGTAGATTAATGATTGCCAGAGAGTAGGAAGAGGGAGGGGTGGGGGGTGACTGCTAGGGACTGTGGGGTTGTTCTCCGGGATGGTGATCGGATTCTGGGGTTAACAGTGAGGAGGGCTGCATTAGAACACACTAACCACCGAACTTCACAGCTCTGATATGTTTTAGAGTCATTTTGGCTACAGTGGTTTCGTTGTATTTGCATCTGAGTTTTAGGGTATGTTCATATTTGCAAAAAATGGATATGCTGTAACCACTGAACCACACACTCTCAAAGGGTGTGTGCTGTGGTGTACATATGATACCTTAACAAGTAAATACACTTGTGTAGCTTTTAACTGACAAATAGTCATTGTATGTATGAATCGCGTACAGTATGGTGTCAGGATACATATGCAAGCTAATCAACACAGCACCTCATCTACTGACTATAATATGAGTACATCTGTGCAAGACATAGTGTGGCAACTCAATTCACATACACAGAGTACAATAATCAAAGGATTCAAATACATGAAGTGCTCTGCACTCCGGTGGTTTCAAAAGAGGAACACGCTATTACGACCACTGATATTCTGTCAGCTCTAAGATTTTTGTCCCATGAGGACTGGAGAATCCCTACTGATGTTCTCCAAGCCCACTGATCCTTGCTGCCTACCATCCATACTCGTCCAGGTCTGTTTGGAATCGCACCCTTTCCCTGCATCTGCATGTCCCTCTCGCCTTGCTGACATTCTGTCACCACACCTTCCATACCAGATACTTTCCCTGAGAATCTTCCCATACCAGATACTTTCCCTAAGATTGTGTTTTTGGTCGCTGGTTGATTGTTGGGTTTTCTTGTTGTGGATTGCTTGTTTAAAGACTTTTCTGCTAAATTTTAGATTCTACGTTCACTGTGGTGTATGGCTACTGAGTTCTTTGCCTTCTTTTCCTGTTTGTTTCTCCTCACTGTTTCCATTTTGGAGTCCTGACTCCTGTAATGAGTTGGTCAGAATTTCCTGCATGTGGGGCCCATATGTCTTTCACCCCTTTCCACAGCAGGTATGTAAGGAGGTAGGTGTCCAGGCTGTGAGTGGCCTCAGGATCAGGCAGAAGTGAGTGTCCAGTGACTTCACCTGCTAGGGTCTTTCATGCATCTTCACAGCCTGGAAGCCCCAGAACATGTCACCTGTTCAGTCTTTGTTGGCCAGTTAAGCAGCAGTGTGTCCAAATACCTGGCCAGGCTTTTAGCTGTTTTCTCTTGCTATAACTGACTACCACACACCAGGTGATTTATAAAGAAGAAAGATTCATTCTGCTGATACTTCTGGGGTGTAAGCTAGGTGCTATGTCTAGTGAGGGGCTTCTTTCTTAGGGACCTGCAGAATCCTAAAGAAGTAACCCCAAGCTTCTAGCTCTCCTGTCTCTTCCCCTTCTTTCAAACCAACTAACACCATCATAGGGACCCTGACCTCATGACCCCATCTGGTCCTCATTACTGCTCAAATTCCCACCTCAAGATTCCCCCAGACACATGAATTTGTGCATTAAATTTTCACAGAGTGAATTCTGGGAGATTCGCCCAGCATGGCAAGATCTCAGGTGGCCAAGATGCTGCCTTCCAACTGCTTGCTGTGGTTCCACACCGTCTCCTGAGAATTCACCAGGGAGCTGTAGGTAGAGAGTATGGGCAGTATTTGCAGAGTTTCTCTCACGGATCATGGGATGACTCGTCTGCTAGCAGTGGTTGTTCTGTCTTAGGACAGCTCTTCTGCCTCATCTCCAGGCAACTCTTCCCCTTCATTTGTGGATCGTGACTGATGATGGTGAGACAGAAATCTCCCTCCCAGAGTTCTCAGGACCCAGACTTGTTGGCTAGGTTTCCTGTCACTGGGACACAATTCTTCACACCCACAATTTAAAGAAGGAAGACGTTAATCTGGCTTATGGTTTACAAGGATTCAGTCTATGGCTTCCCAGTTCCACTTCCTTGGACTGGGAGCAGAGCCCAAGGGGAGAGCTTTGTGTCCTCAAGGTATTGCTCAGGGACTTACCTCCAACTCATCCCCACCTCTCAAAGGCACATTTAGTTATAAAATCAAAAATACAGGTTGAATAAGTGAATACTGAAGCAGAATTGAAGCTGTACACAGTCAAGGGAGAGGGGAGACAGCATGGTTGGGTTACCCACAGGGGTGGGGGGGATAGCTAAAGGACAATGCACGGCCCTGGAGAATGCTTAGCATGGCTCAGACGTGCTCTCCCAAAGAATCTGACTGCGTACACGTGAAGGAAGGAGCCCTGAGAACCCTTTCAAGTGCTTCTCCATCACTCACCACTCTACAGAGGTACTCTGTGGTTCAGCCGTAATTTAAGGTAGATGTCACTAGGCCCCAGACTTCTGGACTCCAAGTCCTCTGACTCAGCTGGAAATCCCACAAGAGTTGCCTTCATTTTTCTTGAGAGTAGAAATGCATTTCTCCTAGTTCCTGGCAAGTCAAATGACTTTTTTGCAAGATTTAAACACACTCTGCCTTAACAGTGCCCCCCAAAACAAGATAACCTTGACCACTATTAGAATTTAAGATGATGTCATTGGAAAATAAATGATTTGAAACACAAAGACTTTTAAAGGTATCTTGCTCCAAAATCTGGAATTTGCAGATAAACTCTCCTATAACTCACGTTCCAGCCTTGCTTTCATTTATAGCATTCCCCCTCCCACACTAAAATTCCTATCTGGCTAAGATGCAGAACTCACCACTAGCTTTGGAGGCCCTGGGCTCCAGAAGACCCATCTAAAGGGAGAAACACCCATGGAACAGCATGCTGGCTGTGGACAGGACCCCACAGCCCACCGCTCTGTACCTAGAATCCCCAAGGACCAGTGTCATATGGGGAACTGTTCATTTAGTCTCCATTCCCACTTCCTGCCACACACCTCCAAGGATATATACAGCGAAGGTGGCTTTGTGTATGCTGATGAGTAGCTGAAGATTGGCAGCACCTAGGTGGCTTCAGGTGGAAAGTGGGACCACGCCTGCAGGAGACAGGCAGACTAGAGGGCTGGGACCAATCATTCAGTCAATTGCACCTATGTCATGAAGCTCAGCCCTGGGCTTCTGGGTAGCATCAAAGAGCTGCTCTTCAATGAGCTGAGGACAGTGCCCTTCTGCTGCCAAGGTGCCCAGCTGGTAGTGGACAGTGTCCAGGACCCTGCCTCTCCCCACTCTGCCACTGTCTGGCATCACAAGGGCCATGTTCCCCAGGGACACCAACTGGTCCTGTAGCTGCCATCAAACCTCTGCAGAGTCAGGCTGCTCCTGCCTGCCAAGCAACCCTTCCACAAGCATGGAGAGGGGCGTGGCCTCTGGGATCTTCAGTGTGAGGGACCCACACATGTGCCACCAGCTGGCCAGGGCTTCCTTCCAGGACTTGTACTGTGGGGGGGGGTTACACAGGGGCTGTAGGAGGGGACAGAGGATGCACACAAGAAGGGTCCTGTTGGGTCTTGGCGGCTGTCGGGCTGTGAACTACGGCAAGAGTGTGGAGTGACAGCTTGTACAAGACCCAGTGTGTGACTGTGGGGACAGGGAGAGACTGGGTGACAGCCATGGTGCAAAGTGACCCACAGTGAGCCCCCTGGGAGGGGGCAGAAGTGGTCTCCTTCCTGGTGCAAATGGAGGATCACGCCCCACTTGGAAACTCAGCCCCCAGCATGGGAGCTGTGGTGCGTCCTGCATTCCCCGGATACTCAGCACAGCTCCTGCGCCCTCACAGAGCTGGGGCAGGCAAGTAACTGCCCTGAAGGCAGCCTGGCACCGAGGGTGTGGGCACCAGCACATGTGTGTGGGGGGGCAGCTAGCTGTGCACGTTCACAATCCTCATGACCTTCCAGGCCCCATAACTTTAGTTTCAGAAAAATTCTTTCTTCTAAAAACTAACATTATGCCACATATGACAAATCTGTAATATGACTTTTCCCTGGAGACCAGATTCCATCTCCAGATCCCCACAGGCGCTTGTCACATTGCTCCTAGCATTCCTGCAAAGGACTCGCATCAGCTACTCTGGGCCCTGCCCTTAGCACGTTAACCACAGGTGCTCAGGAAATATCCCTGTGTTGTCCCCCGGGCCCATTGTCACAGTTCTGACCTCCCCACTGCTCCAGGACCAAACTGGCAAGGGACATGTGTGCCTGTTGCCTCCAGGTTGCTGCTCCTTCTGTGGAGCCAGCTATGCTGTGACAGCCGCTTTACTGTGCTGACTGCTCCTTCTGGGTCCCGACTCCCCAGGACTCCACTCCCTGCCTGCAGGGCTCCCTGTCAGCTCAGGAATCTCAACGACCCCAATCTCCCCCGCCATAAACGTCAGCAATGACGGATGGTGGGTGAATCTCCTGTCGGAAATGGCAGAAACCCTGGCTCTGCCCGGGAGGGGAGCAAGACCAGGCAGAGCTCAGGGTGCTAGGCAGGTGCTCACCAGAGGTAGAGTGGGTGGCTGGGGTGCAGGTTTTGTGGCTTCCCTGGGCCCCATTCCGGGGCTTGACCCACCATGGAAGGACACAGCAGAAGGGTGAATTAGAGGTATAGAAAAGAAGAGGGGTTTGCTCCTCTGTCATGCAGAGAAGGCCCCTCGGAGTGAGCTCGTGCCAGGGCCCTAACTCTCCTACTCTTCTGCATGCACACAAAACGGCAAGGCCCTGGCACAAGCTCACCTTGTGGGCCTGAACGGCAGAGGCCAGCACCTGCAGGGCACAGAAGGGGAAACAGAGGCACAGGGATATATGGGCCATGTCACACATCTCAGGTGAGCTGGGTCTTGGGGAGGGCCAAAATGGGTGCCTGTCAAGGCCCAGCCTCCCACATGGGGGTGGAACCACTGCCCATCCCCCCGAGGCTGCACTGGATTCCCCACTTTGGAAGGAAACTGGACACATGGAAATGTTTTTCTGCTCAAGAGAGAGAAATGCAGCAAATGAGGTTTGAGCCCCAAACCCTGTGCTGGGGACACAAAGTGGCCAGAGAGACCTTTCAGGGATGCTTCTCACCTGTGATTTATGTTTCCACATGCCAGCTGCCCCCAGCTTTGCACAATGTGCTCATTTCTCAAGGGAACCTACAAATGTGCATTTCTCTAAGTGATGGAAGTCATGCTTTTGGTTTGGTTTTGCTGTTTTGTTTTATTTTGTTTTTTTGAGACATAGACTCAATAGCCTTCTGTCATTGACCTTGAGCTCTCCATGTGGCCATCAAATTCAGTGATCTTCCTGCTTCAGCCTCCTGAATGCCAGGGTTGCGGGTGTGCTCACTGCTGTCAGCTAATCGGTTTCTTCTGAATCCCCGCAGGAACCCTGGTGTGACATGTCTGGGTGGCAGGTGTGTCCTCTGAGGCTGGATGTCTGCCCCGGCTTTCTGCTCCATGGACTGTGGTGTTGGGGGGGCAGCTGGTTCTCACATGATCTTCTGCCTTAGGCCTAAGGACCCTGAGAGGCACAGGGCCACCTTAATCCTCCCGAGCGTTCTGGGGCCACTCCTACTGCTCCCCTCCTATGCACAGACCAGCTGATAAGCATATGTGGTCTGACTTTTTTATTGATGAAATAAAAATAATGGATCTCACTTCTGCACATTTTTGGATTTATGATGAGGAAGAAATACAACTCCTCATTCCTAAAGACTCAGGGTATGGCTGGATTGAGCTCCAGTTCCTCACCCAGTGGGCCTAGTGAGGTGTTCTCTTCATGGGCATCAGAACCAATAAGAGGGCATTTGGACTCAAGCCTGGGTTCCTATCTGAATGGGAACAGATACCAAGTTCTGACCAACCCAGGCTGAGATTGCACTGACATGGAAACTCATTAGGGGTCACTCCTTTGACTTCTCTTAGAACCCTGCAGAGGTGGGGAATGGCACTCCTCCAGGGGCAGTGAGGAGCCCTCGGAGAGTCCTGAAAGAGTAACGGGTCGGGACAGCTTCCAGTCATCACTGCTGTGTCCCCAGGTCCAGCTCCAGGACAAGGGGAGGGGTGACACAAGCACATCCCTGAGCTGACCAAAGCCATTGGCATCTACACGGGACCTTTGGGAATGGAACCTGCCGAGGCCTCTGGCTTCAGGGCAGCCGCTTGGGTCACGTCAGGTCCACGGTGACCCTGGCCCACGTTACCCGACTAGGCCCTTTCAGCAGGTTTATAGACAGCAGGGAGGCCTGGCAGCCAGCTCTGGAGACGTAGGGTGCTCGGACCTTACCAGGCTGGCTTTCCTAAGGCAATGGACTCCTCCTGTGTCCTGGCCCTGTTCTCTGACTGGAGGACCAGCAGGTGGTGATGTCAGGGTGTGGAGACTGCCCGCTCCCCCTCTACCCCATCCCTACCTCATCTCGTCTAGTCCCTGTCCAGAGCTGCAGAGTCTCTCGTTCTTCTCTCCTTGCACCCCGGGTTCCCTCTTGCAATAAAATTCTGTGACTGAGCCATGGGCGGCCGTACTGCTCCTGCCTAAGCTTAGCACCTGGAGCTGACTAAGCACTGCACTCTGCTTTCAAAGCCTGCCGTTCTCTCCAGTGCACAAGGGACCTCTGCAAGGACTAGGGGACGAGGCTGCCTCTCAGAGAAAGGGACTACACCCCACTATACACAGCATACCTTTTCCCCTCTGCAGAGCCCCCCAACCTCCCCTGGTGATGTCTACCTGGCCGTCAGGACTCCCGTCCCAAAGGATATAAAGCAGTCGAGGTGACACTGGGCCCTGAGGGAGCTAGCTGTGTGCCCCCGCAGCACCAGGCTAATCTTCCTGGGCAGCAGGCTCAGGCCTGGCCCAGGGGGAGGACCACTGAGGGTGATCAAGGAGGAGCCACGGACACCGTTCTAACCAGGCTGCTCTGCACATCTGTAGGCTGCTCCCAGAAGCAGGTGGGACACTGCAAGGGCCAGATGGAGAAGGCTGCCCACCTGCAGTGCCTGCGCCCCAAGTGGGGCAGTGGAGGCCCCAGAAAAGGAGACAGGACATGCAAACTGACACCCATGAAGGCAGCATGATCTTGTGAGATCTGAGTCTTAGAGGCAAAGGGCTATGAGGCACAGCCCAACGCAAGTGTCCAGATATTGGCAGTGAATTATTTGTTCCCCGAGCCCACAGAGATGATGCGGAGGGGCTGGGAGAACTCTGCACATGATGGGCTGGCACTTCGGGCAGGGAAACAAGGGCCTGGACAGGGAGGTTTCCACAAAGAGTGGTGGCTGAACTTGCCTGAGCTGGGCTCCAGGGGACGTGAGGGAAGCGCAGGAGCCTGCCCTTTGCCCCAGGGAGGCACCTTCCTCCTGGACTGAAGTGACAACAGGAGAGTGCCCAGTGACTCTGCTCCCCAGAAAGGCCAAGGACACTGCAGAGCTGTCCGCACTGGGAGGACAGCAGATGCTGTCCATGGTGGGGGCTCAGGAACCCTGGGGCTGCTGCTGTGATGACAGAGAAAAAAGCGCAGACCCCTGAAGACCTCGCTCTGTCACTAAGCCAGGAGCTGGACCCTCTGTCTCCAGTGTCACCGCAACAACAAACAAACCCGGCTCCAACACGGCTCCATCCATCACCTGAGGGGGCGGGGGCTGCTCCACCCCCAGGCCACTGTCACCACCTCTGCGCAGTCATGGGGCTCAGGTTCATACCAGCACTCCATGGAGTCAGGAGGGAAGGGCCACCCAGGCCTGACTCTGCGGATGGGGAGGTACGGGCGGGAAATCCAGCTTCTTCCCTCCGCGTTTCCTCTGCGGCCGGAGATGGTGAAGGATTCTCTTCTCCATTCTGTTAGGTGAAATTCATTAGGAAAACATCAAGCATTTACAGGGATGGGATAGAACTGGGGACACACAGAGGAGACTCCAGAGAGAGTAGCACCCAGAGTGGATGCCCCTTGCCCCCAGCTGGAGGTCACAGAAGGCACAGGGAAGGGATGATGTGGAAATGTGAATCCTTGCGAGGTGTTGAAGCAGGTGCCGTCCTCACCTATGGGCATCGCTATCATCAAAAATGAAAAGAAACATTTCCAAGCGTGGAGAAGGACATAGAGGAGCTGGAGCCCACACCATAGTGGTAGAATGTAAACACAGTAGTGGGAAAATGGTTGCTCCAAAAAATTAAACATAGGGTCACCACGTACCCAGAGGGTGGAAAGCAAAGTCCTGAACAGGAATTTATCTGTCAGTATTCACAGCAGAGTCAGCATTAACACACCAACTCCTGCCCATCAGCATATGACTGGATCACTAAAATGAGTCTGTGAAACACCAGGAAGGGCTGGGCATAGCTCAGAGGTATTGCATACACTCAGCAGCAACAGGGCCATGGGCTCAATCTCAATGATAATAAAATGGAATATCACTTAGCCCGGAAAAGGAAGGAAATTGTGGCACATGGTGCAACATGGGTGTATGGATAAGGGACATGACTGTAAGGTTTCATTTGTATCAGGTGCTTAAATTCACAAGGACAGAAGGTTGAGCAGCAGTTGCTGGCCTGGGGGAGAAGTGGAGAATTGTCCATTATTTCCGGGTGTACTTCTGGAGGGAGGGGTGCACACACAGCACCATGAATGTACTGGACCCCGGTGACCTGCACATTGTGGAAGGGCAGCATGGCGCGCCTCACATGTGTCACCACCATCGGAAGAGGAGGGCCGAGGAACTGCGGACAGCATTTCCATTCTGGGTCAAGTGGGCTGGCATCGCACTGACGCAGCTGAGATGCAGCCAGGTGGGCCCAGGAACTAAGGCCAGGACACCAGGGACCTCATCACTCCCTGCATCTGGGTGAGCAGAGCTGAGGTTTGAGAGCAGCCTCCAGGGCTGAGATGGAACAGCCTCCTTGCAGTGTGGCCCGCAGCCCTGCTGCTGTTCCACACAGCGGTCAGGGCAGTCCCCGCTCCGGCCATTCCTGGGCATGTGCTGGCCAAGGGGAAACAGCAGGTGACATCTGCACATGGGGACTGCACGGGCTTCACTATGGCCTCGTCCCCCTCTCCTCACTAGGCTGTCCAGGCTATTCTGGATACACTCGTTCTTTCTCTGCCTGTGTGGATGGATATCTAGGGTTTGTCCCAGAGCTGCACAGCGGGGACGTGGGGAGAGACAGTCTCACTTCCTCCGAGTTCCCCTTGCCTGCTCTTCTGAGTGCTGGGATGTGACAGGGGACAGAATCCACGAGCCTTGCCCATCTGCGGCATCTACTCCCTCCTCTCTCATCTGCCCGACTCAGGGACAGGCTCCTTGGATAGCACTCCTGCTGGTTCACGTTGGTGCTAGAGACTGTGGGTGCCACCGCAGATGGGAGGCGTCACCGAGATAAGGCGTCAGAGGAGGAAGAGTGACTGTGGGTGTTACTTCACAGGAAGAGCTCTCAGGCTGCTAGACATGAGGTGGGGACAGTAGCACAGAATAGTTCCGGGTCCTATCCAAGAGTGGAGGGCAGGCAGGACCTTGGGCACACTTCGGCCAAGAGATCACCTATAACTATGTAGTGGGGAGCTGGGGAGGCCCATGTGGGGTGAGGTGATCATGCCCACTCCCTGGAGCCCCTTTGCCCACCCTGCAAGCTGGGGCTGCCACGGCTGTAGTGCATTCCCTCAGCTCCAGGGCTGGGGTTCCAATGTCAAGAGGCTCTAGGGACTATGTCCCATGCCACTCTTTGGCCTCCAGGGTGGCATTTGTCTTCCAGAACAGTGTCAGCCTGTGAATCTGCATTTCCACTTCTATTCCCAGGCTGCAGACCCACTTGGCTCCAACACCACTAAGTCTTGCCTTGGTCACCCTGCAGACAGCCTCTCTCCAAACACAGCCATCCTTGTAAGTGCCAGGACCTGGGACTAGAATGCATCTTTTGGGGACACATGATCCAACTGACAGCAGAGACCAAGCATAGGATGCTCAGAGGTGGCAGTTGCACAGATGAGAGAGAAGTAGCCATGAGCTCCTGGCTGAGCAGGGGAAGGCTGAGACGTGCGTGCGTGTAGGCATGTGTATGCATGCGCATGTGCATGCATGTATGTGTAGCTAGGCTGCCATGCCATGTCCCTGGATCAGAGCTGTAGGGACCCAGGAAAGGGTGAGGGCCAGTGGGCTGCACTACCTCCTCCGTCAAGCCCATCTTCCAAATCAGAAGGAAGCATCCACGGTGATAATGTCGGCTCCTCTGCTTTCTAAATGTCAGCGCTTTCTGTTGCCCACAGTCCAGAACGCCAACTCTTCTTCACATCAACACAGAGTCTTCCAAGTGCGGCTACAGCCGTCTCTGCAGCCTGTGGCCCACACTTTTGCATCTCCCTGCAAAGCGCACACATACACTTGCACACATACACACAGGCCCTCACAGAGACAAACACAGGCACCCAGGCCATCCTTGGCTCATGTGTCAGAGTTTCTATGATGCACACGTGCAGAAATCTTTGTGTCCCTGACGTCAGGCAATGGAACCCTAGCTGTGCCTTTGGTGTACCTGGCATGGGGCAGGAGGTCCATTACATGAAGGCAGGCAGTGAAGCTGAGGTTGTGACCACCTACTGGCTCCATCCACCTCCCTCCTGTGCTCTGTGTTACCCCTTAGAAAAGAGAAGAGGTCCATGGAATCTCAACCTTCACAGCTATTAGGTCTCACAGGCAGGCAGGGGGTGACACTGCCTGCCAGCATACAGCAAGGCCAAGCCAGCCACATCTCCATGTTCCCTGGAGACAGGGCCCAGGAGGACTCACTGGCAAATGGCAAGCACTGTCCAACTCCTCCGGGGTCGGTGGCTGCTCACTGGTGAAGTCACCCTGTATTGCGGTCGGCTTTCGCAGGCTGTTGCCCTGCAAACTGGGGGGTCTTTAACTTCCCCAAAGCTTTTAACCTTGCTTGAAAGCAGGGTGCAGCAGGCTGGGCAGCCATGAGGTTCCTGTGAGGTCTTGAGTGGGAGCGCCCAGCACTCTGAGCTCCAAGCAAGTTCACTCATCTCGGTCTCTTGTCAAGGCTGCAGGCCTTTCTGCCATGCCCTTCCTTCCCCCCTGGGGCTGGTGTAGGTGCTGGGAGTCTCATGACCCTGCCTCCAACCTCTTGTCCCCAAGGTGGCCACAAAATGATGAAGTAATTAGAGGAACATGTGTTGCTCACCTCTGCTCATCATAGTTTGAGTGCTGATCCACTGGAATGTCACCAAGAACCTCCAAAGGACTAGAACTGAAAACGATTCCAGAGAACATGTGTGGGAGGTGGGAATGTGCTCAGAGCTCGCAGATGGGGTGGAGCGGGCTGCTGAGGACTGCGTCCATCCTGGCCCAAACTCACCCAGGCCTTGGACCCGTCACTCACCCTCACTGAGCCCAGCATCTCCTGGGGCTCCTGAGGGATTGGAAACAACATGGCTAAACTGAGCTCCAGTGGGTGATCCATAGGACTCAGGAAAGCATAGTGCCTTGTGTTCTGTCCTGACTAGGATGCTGGCAGCCTTGCAGGTCTTGACAGATTGACTCACAGTCTCAGCCTACCTCCCCCAAAACTGGGGCCAGGCAATGCAGCCAGGATGCACTGTGGACCTGCCCACGTGGACAAGGACATTGTGCAAAGTGGTAACCCCTTAGGGCCCAGAGTGACGCTCCCTCCAGGCTCGATCTAGAAACAGGCAGGCTGGCTGCCGGCTGTTGGGGAGAGCTGTGGTCTAGGAGGGTGGGTGTAGGAAGAAGAGGGCGGCTGAGGTCAAGTGCAAAGGACCCTGAGACCCCAGTGTCTGGGTAGAGAGACGTGGGAAGTTGCCACCAGGGGCCATGCTGTCAGGAAATCAAGATGCTGGTTTCACCCAAGTGAGAACTGTCACCCACCCTAGGGAGTCTCAGGCTTGGTGTCCTGAGAGGGTTCCATCACAGAGGAGAGGCCTGGGATTAGGGTTTTTACTGGAGGTTCAGGCACTTGGCTTCAGCTCCTGCTCCGCCGTCCTTGGTCAAATGACCTTGATCATGCCCTCTCCATGCTGCACCTGGCTCCTTCTCTGGACAAGTCTGCCAGAGAGGCTGACTTTTCCATTCCTTCTTGCAGACATTTGCTTTCTGCCTCCCAACTACCCTTTCATCTCCATCCTGATTTAAAACAAGCATGGGAACTGATGTTTAGAAAATGAAATGCATTCTACATGAACTTTTTATTTCATTTCCTAGACACTTCAGTCTGTATCTCAGTCTCCCAGGAAGCACAGTAAAAACCCTAATCCCAGGGCCCTCCTCTGGGACGGAACCCAGGAACATTTGTAAATGTGGCCAGCTCCGTAGGCGACGCTTTATGATCCCACAATTACTGGCCTAAGCTGCCCCGAAGTATAACCTCATAAAGCAGCTGCCGAAGTTGAATGAGATTCAACCCTTAAAAGGCCTATCCTTAATCCAAGTTCTCTGCAGGGAACCAGCCCAAGAATTCCAAGAAAGTGCTGGAATTCTGGAGCCATGGAGGCTGACTTGCATCTCCGGTCACCACCTGCCTGGGGAGAATGGACCTGACTGGTCATCCTGCTGTAGAACAGTGGTCAGCCAGGGCACACGTGGGGTTGATTTATAGCAGCAGCAGTCACTACCGCTCAGTGCCCTGGGAAGGCATGGGCCTGGCCAAGGGCAGCATGGTGGTGGCAGCATCTAAGGGGAGGTAGGGGAACAAGGGCTCAGGGCACTAGTGAGGAGCCCGTGGGTGGTCCTTGTGACTTGAAGGGGCTGGAGAAGGGGCCTTCTTGGCCATGCCTGGATGTGGTTTGTTCCCCAGTGCTGGTGGCCTGGTCCTCACTGTGGCCATGGGAAAAGGCAGTGGGGTGTTCATGAGACAGGGTGGCTGTGAGATGTCTGGGTCACTGGGGGTTGCCCTGGGCCTCCCAGGTCACCATGCCATTTGTCCCCCTCACAAGCCCGGCCATGGTGATTGTTATGGTTGATACACTGTGTCAACTTAAGAAGTTTAGAAGCTTAACTGAGAGACTCAGCAGGGATCCAGGGTCCTTATTTGTAAATATGCCCATCCCGTGCAAAAGGAGGGCATGGAGATTGTGAGTGCTACCTGCCCTGGCGGGGGAGTGGCCTGTGTACAATATGAGGGAGAAAAAGAGGCTGGCTCTCCACTTTTGTGCTGGCTGCTTTTGCTAGCTGCTGCCGTGAAGTGCTGCCCCTGTGCCATGCCACCCTGCCTTGGAGCCAGCTGAGCATGGACCGAAACTTCTACAAACAGTGAGCTCAATAAACCTTTCCTTCCTTCATTTTGGGTGTTGGGTATTTTGTCCCAGCAATGAGAGAAAGTAACCAAGATCGAGATCATCCCTCAAGTCCCTCACTGACATTGGCACCGTGCCTCCCTCGACCTCCAGGGCTATGGGCTAAACAAACCTCGCTCTCCCTAGGGCCCCAGGCCCAGTAGTTCCAGCACAGGAACAGGAAGCCTGGGAATGCTCTCCAGCACTGTCGGGTCTGTGCCCTGGCCCTGGCGTGGGCCCTGACTGCAGGAGGGAGCAGCATCAGGTGGTGACTCTCTGCAGCCAGGTGCCTTATCTGCCCAGGGACAGCTAAACTTGCCCACTACCTCCTGCACCTGGACCCACCCTCCCTGCAACCTACCCACTGCTGCTCCCATGCAGACAGTGCATGAGTGTGGAGAGAAGCAGGAAAGTTTCCTCTGGAAATGAAGGTATCAGGGTTCAGAAACTGTACCCAGTGACAGTGTGGAGGGTGTGGGCCAGCCCCGCAGTTCCCGCACCACAATCCAATTCTATGGATTGGATCTTTCTGTGTCCTTGCTTCTCATGACCACCCTTCATTCCCACCTTCCCTTCACTTATGTGATCTCTTTCCATCTTTTCAAAAGGAAGGAAACCTTGAATCCTAGAAGGGGAGATCAGTTCCTGAAGTCCCCATGTGCCCTGCCCTACACCCCTAATCATTCTCCTCTTACACAGCAGGATCTGTTTGTTACCGTGAGCAAATTCATCAGGAGGGCAGCAATGCTCACACGTTATCACCCACAAAGTTCGTATTTTATTCAGTCCTCTAATATAAAAGTCCTTACCTGGTACACATTTCCATGTTGGGGTGCCCACTGGACATCTGACTGGTTTCTCAGGCTGCTTCTCAGGGTGACCTGGTCTGCAGGACCTTCACTCTGCCTGTTCTCTTCCCTGTTAGACCATGGAGTCTTTAAGAGGAAGCCTCGGAGCTGTGTCCTCTTCCCACTGTGTCTGAGGCGCATGCGGAGGACCTCAGTGGTCATGGTCTCCTGAAGAGCTGCTCCTCCTCACATTCCTCGTGTTAAGGTTGCATTCTGTCCCCACCTCAGGGGTAGGGAGCTCCTGCCAGACTCCTGGAGCAGGCAGCGTCCAGAATGGTGATGTCCCTTTTTCAACTCATTTATACGCCCATGCCCTGGTGTCAGTAAAATCTCACGGGAGTCTGCTTTAGACCTTTGGCTGAAATCTGCAGCTACCTCTGTATTTTGTCACTGGAGAGCATCTGTCACATCCCTTCCACACCCTGGCACCACCGGGCTCTTGTGCAACCCTGCCCAGCCCAACTCTGCCACAGCAAGGAGGCGCATGTGAGCGGCAGCTCGTGTGCGTGCTGAGGCCTGAGAGTGTCCGTGGGCGCCTGCTGTGGGGTCTAAGGGGAGCTACACACGAGTTAAAGCAGCTCTGACACCGCTGGGCCATCCTCCTCTTCCCTGAGCCCCAGTCAGGTTCAGGCTCAGGGTTGGACTCCTGGACCTGTGAGCTGCGATCTCAGAGTCCTTGTTCTTACCCCAGAGAGCGGGGCAGGCGCCCAGTTCCCGTCGTGGACTTGAGCTCCACTCCGTCCTGCATTCCTGAGGCCAGTGCCTTTTCCTGTCCTCTGCTGTGAAATTGGTCATTTAATATTTTATTTTGGTCAGAATGACTACTGGTTATCACTTATGTTTATATTTGTGGAGAATTAATTTTGATTTACTTGATTGTTTTTCTCCTTCCAATTTCATCAACGTGTGCTCTGGCTGTTGGAAGTTTCTTTCTTTCTTCTTGCTTCAGATATACCTCGTTCTTATTCCTCCAGCCTTCCAGGGTGGAAGCCTGAATCTCTGATTTTATAAATGACTTATTTTCAAATGTCTGCATTTGACACTATAAACTTGCTCCTCCGAACACCATACCTGCAACCCCAGGCTGTAAGAATTTATATTTTATTCACTTAGTTCAAGATATTTTTATTTTAATTTTAAGTCTTCTTGCTTCACCAGTGGGCTAATCCCAAACACATGGGGACTGTCAGCTACCCTCCCGTTACTAATTTCCAGTTGTATCCCGTTGCAGTATGAGAACACACTTTGTTTTCACACTGTTAAGCGCCCAGTTGTATTTGGGTCTAGAATGCATCCATACCGGCAAATGTCACCAGGAGCTTTGGAATAAGACCCATTCCTCCTGCCTGAATCCTGGCCTGGAACATCATAACATAGCAAGGTGACCCAGAGATCTCTGTCCCTGCTCATTTTCTGCCGGGTTGGTTTATGGGTCAGCAACAGAGAGATGCTTCAGTAGCTTCCAGCTGTGGGGAAGGTTGGTCCATTTCTCCCCAAACCCACTCATTTTGTCCCCAGCTGCAAGAAACTCAGGCTCCTTCCACAGTGCCCACTGGCCACACGTGGTCCAAAGCCTCCCTACTCTGCCAACTGCTCTGCAGGAAATGGATGCTGCCCTCCCGCTCTGCCTAAACCTAAGCCCCCGAGTCTTCCCTCCTCTTCACCCCTCAGGGGTCTGAGTCTCTGTGTTTACAGTGAATTTCCGATGACAACTTAATTCGCTTTCTTTTCATTTCTCACACACTGCGTTGGTCTGCATTTCATCTTAAACCTTTGCTATGCAGAGTGGTGATTTATAGATTCTGCTGAATACCTGCCTAGTTGTAACTTTTTATTCTCTGCATTGACCTTTCCTGTTTTTCGGCCTGCTGCATGCTCAATGGTGCAGTTTACAGAACTCCAGCCAAAGCCTTCTCTTAGCCTATCACTAACGCTGTCTGGAAATTTCTGTTGCAGCCTGGGTTTGCATTGCAGGTATTTAGCCAGCTACCCCATTTGCTGACTTGGAACTGGGGAGCTGTGGCTGCTCATCCCCAGCCCTCACCCCACCTCTGGGGGGCCTGGCACCAACCCTGGGCCCCTGGTAGGTCTCACAGGCCCTGTAGGCCTCTTGCAGAAGATGAGAAGGTGGGACTGGGCTTGGGAGTTCATGTCCCTACCCCTAAGAGGAGTAGAAACATCATGTACTGCACACATGACTAATAAAATTTTTTTTTAAAAAAGGAACAGGGCCCAGAGTGCTAGAACCACGGAAGTCGAGCCAGCCCCCGACCAGGACCGCACAGCATTGACCCAGCTGGGGGACACAATCGCCTCCTCCTCCAAGGAAACTAGGTTTGCAGGAGGAACCCTGTGGCCTGGGTCGGTTTGCACAGGGAAAACAGGGACTAATGTTTAAGTTTTATGCTGTATTTTGTGAAGCCCAAATTATGGACAAGATCGTCCTGCCCTGTGTGCCTTCCACAGACCCTCCCGCCACCCAGGCAGCACTCAGGTACAAGGACCAATTAGGTGGCGTCCTGGGCAGGTGGTGGGTGAGTCCTCACCCACCTAGAGGGGTAGGGGCGCACCCAGGCCACACACTGCTTGGACACGCTGAGCCCCGACCTTGGATCTGCTGTTTCCACAGCCCTCCCACCTCAGGCCCGAGATCATGGGGCCCCATCCTTTCCCCGAGGGGATGGCAGAGAGGGGCCAGCTGGTGACACAGCGGCCAGAACCTTCTCCCGGTATCTGGGCCACCCAGGCTGAGGTTCCAGGGCTGCAGCAGCCAGCACACAGGTCCAAGTGATGAGCACATGAGGCCCAGGGGGCCCCTTCTGAGGGCAATGAGTTTTTCTCTGCCAGAACTCTCGAGGGGGCAGGGTAGGTGGCCCCAACAACAGCCAAGAGCATTTGTCAGACCACCCATGTGGCAGGGGCCCAGGGTCCTTCCTAGGGCTATACCTGGCCAGTGGCTACCCAGCTGTCCAGCGATAACCCAGGGACATTAAGATCAGTGCCCCATGGGGCAGGGCCCAGGCTCCAAGGTTCCTGTAGCCTCACGTCTGGCTCCCATGGGCCCCCTGGCCAGACACCTAAACCAACCCACACAGTCCCCATATCCGCCCTGAACCCAGGCCTCCCTGTGGCTGTGCCTGCCACCAAGGCAGGGAGGGAGCTATGGGGGGGGGACACTGTGCCTGGCATCAGCCCTGCGCCTCACCTCCTGGGCTTCTGCCGTCAATTCAGCAGCAATGGCTTCAGGTGCTCAGGGCCAGGCCTGTGTGTCCCATACCTCTACCTGGAGGCTGAGGAGAAACAGAGACCAAGATCCTTGAATCCTGAGAAGCCAGCTGCTGGAGAGGCCCTGCCTGCCCGGACCAGAGGATACAACACTGTTCCCAGCAGTGCCCAGTGCCCTAAACACCACACCTTCTCCCTCTCTCCTCAACCCCCGCTGTGCCAAGGGACACCCAACACCCAGGAGAGGCGAAGGTGGAGGAGATGCCAGCCAGGATCTGAGGGGCAGCAACAGAGCGGGTGGGTCCAAGGCCATCTCATTGCCCAGTCAGGACAGCCCCCCAAGAAACTCAGCCCCCAGAAACCCCATCCTCTCCCTGTCAGCCCACAGTCCCCCAGACACCTCCCACCAGGAGAGCTGGCCACCCTCCACTCAGCACCCTGAAACCCCAGCACCCTGAAAGCTGGCCCTGAGCTCGGGCGCCCCTGTCTCCCCCAGGTAAGGCACAGAGGAGTAAGTGTGAAGCACATCACATCCCTAAGATTTGTCCTGACAGCCAGCAGCACCACGGACCCCAGCTCTTTACCTTGCTGCATCTCCCAGAGGGTCCAGGGCCAGGGTTTGGGGTGGGACACTGAGCATTTAGTACCCTTCCCAGATGGCAGCCCAGGGACCAGGTCAGTCTGCCACGGTTTGCTGTCCAGGGCCCCTCAGACACAGTGCCTGGCATCTGCAGATGCCTGCAACTCTCACTGCACCTGTAGGAAGTGGCTGGGCACAACCAGACCGCTGACGCGGGTGACAGCTTTGAACTGGAGCCTCAGGCTGAACAAGTCCTGAAGACCAGATGCAGCCGGGGTCAGGGAAGCCAGGTAGAGTGCACCGGACAAAGGCCCCTCCCCAAGTCCTGGGACTCTGCCTACAGCCACAGTGCCCATGTGCAGGGCCCAGAAACCCCATGGGCTGTGGCGTCTAGGGACACAGGAAAGCAGCTCCCATGACAAGCTCAGAGTTGGCCTTGGACACCATGGCTGCTCCATTCAGCACAGCTAGGTTGGTCCAGTTACCGCCCCTCCTTGTTTGTGCCTGACCCCTCATCACCATGGTCATCACTCTGTCACACTTGCTTGGTGTCCCTCCTGAGATACTGGCCTCCTGAGACTTCCCCAACATGACAGCATGGAAACAGACACAGGGCTGCCAGTTGTTCCCGGGTCCCTGTCCTTGCTCAGGAAAGACGACATGGACAGAGGTGTGGTGCAGGCCCTGGGTGTGAAGCCTACCCCAGCTCTGCTGTTCCTACCTAGGCAGAGTGGGAGTGACCCTGGGGCTGCACTCATGACACACACCGGCTCGGGATATCTGTTCTCACACCCCACCTTCGGAGCTCCAGCCTCAGCCCAGCTCTGGGCTTCGGCTGAGTCTCAGGGAAGTGGGCAGCTGGGCTTCGGCTGAGTCTCAGGAAAGTGGGGAGGCCAAGGGGAGCAGGCACTCAGAGGTACCCCAGATGGGGTTCTCTGCTTTACAATAAAACAGCCGGGGCATAGCGCATACCTGTAATTCCAGCACTCTGGGACACCAAGGCAGGAGGTTTGCAAGTTCAAGTTCAGCCTGGAGAATTTGGCAATTCAGGGAAACCCTGTTTCAAAATAAAACACTTAAAAAGGGCTGGGGTACAGCTCAGTACAAAGGATCTGGGTTCAATCTCTAGCACCACAAAAACAAACAAGCAAATGTGGGAGGACATGGGAAAGCTGGGTGTCAGGAGGGCAGGAAAGGCCGATGGAGATGCAGAGATGTGGGGAGCTTTGTACCCCTGCCTTTCTGGTGCCAAAGGCTCGGGGTACACCACCCTGGACTGGTGTGGGCTGAATGCAGAGGAGAAAACCCCGCCATCCCGCAGGGTCCGCGGGCCAGGTGGAGAGTCACTGAGCCTGCCAGCAGGGCGGGAGGATCATCCCACTTCCCCAGGGGACCCAGGGTAACTCCATCCCTCACCTCTTCGCCCCTTGGAGGCCCAACTCGGGTGTATGTCTGCAGCCCCCAGACAGCACGGGGTGAGGGCCCCCACGGCGTCTCCACCTATCACTCACCAGTCTTGAACCTGAACTCAGGCTCTACCAGTCTATGACGTCCTTTTACCATGCGATGGCACTGGGTGAGGAAGTAACAGCCTGCGGGCTGCTGGGCATGAGCCACCTTTGTCCCTGGCCTTGTCACTTTAAGACGGAGCCTGATAGAGGGTGGCCAGGCCACCAGGGCTGGGATAGGGGATAATTCCTCCGCTGTCCCATCCATCCATCAGCACCAGCCTGAGCAGCCCCCGTCTGACCCCCGCTGACGCCACACTGTGTTTTCTCAGTAAGCAGGGAGCTGGCCGGAGCAGGGCTCAGGAGCTCGAGGGTGGGGTCTGCAGACCTCTGCTGTCAACCACGGGGTGCTCTGAGGCAGAAGAAGCCCCAACCCCACCCCAGCTGCCTCCTCTCGGACAGGTGCCAGCTCCTGAGAGTCTACAGGTGGTGCCCACAATGAACAATGCCCAACTCTGCTTGCAGAGTGAATAAATGAATGAATGAATGAGGAAGGGGCAGTGGCGGCAGCGGCAGCCCCAGAAGCCTTGTGGGAGAGAGACTAGGTTTTGATTTATGGGAGGCCCTAGCTGACACCCTCCAGGCTCTGACTGACTCAGGACCGAGAAGAAAACACAGACGCCCAGCCTTGGCGGGTGTGGATTCCTCCTTGACTGACTTAGCCTTGCCCTGGCCTGAGAGTGGACCTCGTGTTCCCACAGAGTGTAGGGAGCACTCGTCAGCGATGCCCCTGCACAGCCAGCAGCCGGCAGAGGCTCAGCCCAGGCACTGAGGGGAGCCGGCAGCAGGGGTCAGTCCCCAAAAGTCCTTCCTCTGCCCCCAGGATGTCCCAGGGTGGCTGGGTGGCTTTGGAAGGAGGTAGACCTTCACTCACTCACGTTTGCCCATGCAGACTGCAGGTGATAACCACCTGCTTCAGGGCTGAGACAATCAGGGTGGGGATCATGCGGGGCGGACCCGGCACACGTGCATGCCCTAAGATGCTGTGTGACCTTGAACAACACGCTCAGCCTCTCTGAGCCCCTGTCTATCACAGTGCTGGTCACACAGTGCCTACCTGACCATGGTCCCAGAGAACAGCGGTCACCATCAGCTCTCTGCATCCTCCAGTCCTGCACCATGGACTCAAGCAACTGTACACAGAGAATGTCCAGGAGAAGAACTGTGTCTTTCTAAACACAAGACTTGCTCCATGTGTTTCTGCCTCATGCACTAGGAGAGCTGTTGGTGTAGCTCACACATGGTGTTGGGAGGTTTGTGTCACCAAGAGGGGACTTACACTTCGTGAGAGGATTGGACAGGTTGTGGGCCAATAGGATATCATCTTATAGACAGCATTTGGGCGACCCAACATGGGGATCTGCAGAAAGTCCTGAAACAACCCCCCCACTCCTAGACCCCTGAGTGAAGGGACCACAGCACATGTCTTACCCTCACTTTGCTTTGTGACAAAGGGCAGCGTGGTGCACACATCATTAGGGACAGTTGAGAAGCTTGGGGAGAAAGGGAGGTGTGAGCTCCTTAGGACCCAGGCCTGCTGGTGGGTACTATAGGGGTCACGTTTACAATAACATTATAGTTATGCCCACGTCGCACGGTGGCACAAGGCTCCATGTTTCTACCTCACTGAGCTCATGCTCAGCCTACCTGACACACAAGACAAAGGCCATAAAGCTGTGCCTAGAGACCCCTGGACAGAAACCGCTCTGTAACCCAGACAGCTTTAGGGGCAAAGTCTGCTCATCACCACTGCAGTCACTGTGCCTCTCCAGAGCAGGAGGCGAGTCCCGGCTCAAGGGCACTCGTGTTTGCACCCAGTCTGTCTCACAACCCCGCTGCACCCCCAGCCCACACACCCCACTCTTCTCCCCTGGAAAACCACGCACAAGCAGGCAGGAGACCCGCTCAGCTGTCACGGGAGGCTAACTCCGACCTCAGACAGCCTGCACCACAGCAGTGTCTGCAGCTGCTCAGGCCTAGGCCGCACCAGTGCTCTCCACCCTTTCCCGGATCTGGAGGCTGCAGGGGGCCAAGCCAGGGTCCATGCCTGCCTGAGTCTTTTCCCCTGCTCCATGGGGACTCTAATTCCCTGACTTCTTCCCTCGGCACTCTTGCCCATGCCCGAAGCCCCCCAAGCCCACTCAGGTTCCCTTTTTTAGGCACAAAATTCAGCCTTGAAACCACATGGAAAATTCCCACCTTAGCCCAGTGCCCTGCAGCTGGGCTGGACAGAAGTATAAATAGCTGACCCTTCCCACCCTGGGCCCCAGTTCAGAGATAGCAGCAGCATGCAGAGCAGAGGCGGGACTGTTTCCAGGAGCCTCAGGCCTGGAGGCCACGTGTCCAGCAGTCAGCTCAGGAGCTGGCAGCATGTAGGACAAGGAGGGGCAGGACAGCTACCTTCCAGAAAAAGTGGGCACTCAGGCAGCAGAGGGCCCAACATGCTCACCACCCATGACAAGCCCCCGGGTACAGGAGGGAAGAGACGCCCACGGGCCCTGAGTCACCAGCCTGGCTCTGTGTGTGCTCTGAGCAACATTTGAGGAGGGTCCATGTGCCCCTCTCCTGTGTCCCCAAGTGCTGCTCCAGAGCTGCATCTTTATCTCGCTTGACCTTCACTGACGCCAACGAGGGATGAATGGGAAGGAGCCCAGTGCCCAGAGAGAGGTCACCGAGCTGCAACACAGACCGACACTCAGCTCCAAGGTGGCTTCCTGTGGGACAAGGAGGACGGGTTAGTATGCTGTGCTGCTCCCTTTACCCAGTGGAGGGGCCAGGCCAGGGTTCAGGGCAAGAAGAGTAACCTTAGGACTTGTGTTCATAGCCAGCAGTTAGGCTCTGAGACAGGTGACATCCACCATCAAAGCAGAAAAAGGAGAAGGACTGACGGCATCATTAGAGGTGGCAGGGGTCAGCATGGAAGTCACAGGAGCTGCTCCTCTCATCCGTCCACTGAGGAGCCTTCGAGGCCACTTGTCAGGAACCTGGAGGGTCTGTATCCTCCCCTGCCCTGCACCACACTTTCAGCTTGTGAGTGCTCACTCCACCCGCCAAGACCTGTGGAGAGACACAAGCTCCAATTAGCAAGGCCTCCCTCCCTGCCGCCCATTCTCTGAGCCCCTCTTCCCCTTTGCCTACTTCCCTCCTCCCTTCGTTCCTCTCCTCAAACACCAACCCCTTATCAGATGAGGATACCCAGGCCAGGTCTAGCAGCCCTGAGATACCCACCCAGGGAACAGGCACCAAGCATGAGCTTCAGGACACCGGGCTGGAGGTGCCAGCAGGGGACCCAGCCTGTGTTCCCAGGGTGAGAAAGAGCAGTCCATGGAGAAGGCAGGACTCAGCGTGAGCTTACAGGACGGCTATGGGACAGTGGAGATGAAAAAAGCTGTAGTCCATCCCCTGCACTAGCTAAGTGACACTGTAGAACCATGGAGTTTGAGTTCTAGAAGGTTCCTGGAGGATCAAATTTTCCATCATCCCCCACTCCCTCACCAACCATCAGTGTGGTCTGGAAAAAAGATCAAGAAAGCAATGAGTTCAAATCCCATAACTGGATGGATGCCTGGACCCTAGATACGCCCACACTCCAGCACCACGCATGCTCAAGTTTTGGCCCCACCCATGCCCGCCCTTCCTTACCCCTAACCCTACTACACTTGCCCTACACATGCCCCCTTGCCCCACCCACAGCCCCTGGCCTGAGCCTTTCTCCCATGCAGCATGTCATTTGGCTCACCCTGCTGGGACCTTGGCCCAAGGGCACCCCTCTCTGCACCCACGTTTTGTGGGGTGGTTGGTGGTTTTCTCTCACTGTGACTCAGGCTCATACTCCTCCTGTCCTGTGGTTCCTCGTGACACACATGCCAGCCAGCTGGAGCCTGAGCACAGTACCCTTCTAAGTTTTGCGTAGCACCTCCTCTCCCTGGAGCTGCCTCAGTTTCTTGGCTAGAGTCCTCTAAACATTCTGGTTATCAGAGAGACTCCACATTCAGGAACTGGGTGGCTCTGTCCTATGCCCTGGCTCAGCTGCACTGGTGCCTGACTTTGGGAAAATGGCCCTGCAGATGCAGTTGGTGTAGGAGAGGTCCAGCTAGCAGGATGGGTGCTTAGCACAGGGGGAGACTTGAATATGGGCACAGAGAGGGAATGCAATGTGCAGAGATCCAGGAGAGGCCAGTGTCTGTGGTCCAGGCCCTTCCCCACTGGCTTCGCCAGCTCCTCGTCATAAACTGTGAAGCCCAATGAGTTCAAATCCAAGAACTGGATAGACGCCTGGACCCCAGGGGGCTCATCTGCAGCTGGGGCCACTAACAAACAAATGAGAGGTCATCACTAGGTTGCCCCTCCTCTCATCCCCCGCTCTCTGCTTCTCATGAGAAGGGAATTTCCCATCATTCTTAGGGGAGTATGGCATCCATCGCAGGTCCCTTCCAAGCTGGCTTATAAAACTTCCCTCAGGTGAGGCTAAATTCCTGGGCTGGACAGATTCCTAATCTCCCCAAAGACTTCCTTAAATATTTGTTCTACCATTTCCTACACAGCTTTGCTGACAGGCTTATAGGAGGAAGCTTTCACTTCCTCTATGAAACCACCAAAACTTTCTCTAGCCAGAGCCCGCCCAGGTCTTGCAGCAGTGAGGATGCGTCCGCTGGGGCTCTGTATCTGGCAGTTCTCCCTGCCAGCACCCTGCAAGCTTAGGACACAAGTCCTGCTACAGCACAGCCCATGTTCTCCCCAGTTTTCCAGAGCCTTTTCCAAGATGGGAAGCCTCAGCGCTCAGGCCTGGCAAGCACACTGTGCAGATGTGTTCTGGGAGTGGAGGGGGAGCCTTGCGGAGGAGGAGCCAAGAGCTAGAGAGCTGAAAGTGGCACTGCCCTAGGAATGCCAGAAAGAAATACCCAGACACCTTGTAAATGAGCAGCTTTTCATGACTCTGTCAGGGAGCTGGGGTCACAGGTCATCCAGCCACCTAGAAATCCAGGGGGAAAGACTGGTGCAGGAGACAGGGCTGAGCATGTGCTTCCTGCCTTGCACCACCAGGTACCACGGGAGCTGGTAAAAGGCTCAGCAAATGCCTTACCAAGCCCACAGATAGGGTAGCAGAGTGTGACCCATCTGGGAGGCAGGAGAAATGTAAGTTCAAGCCTAACCTGGGCAATTTAGGGCCTTAGCAAGACCCTATCACAAAATATAAAATATATAAGGGGCTGAGGATGTATCTCAGTGCATAGGCCCTGGGTTCAGGCACCAGTACCAGAAAAAGAAAAAAAGAGAAGAAAGACGAGGAGGAAGAGGAGAAAAAGGAAACAGTAGAAAGTGACCTGGGGTTGGATCAGAGGGGCATTAGCAGCTTCTGGTGGGTTTGTCTTCTAAGAGTTGCAGAAGATCACCAGATCAGGCCATATCCTGAGACCAACACAGTCATAGTGTTGGACAGGTAGAGTTCGCAGCTGGGACGTCACAGGAAGAGCATGCAGTGGGGACTCGTGAGCGGGGTGAAGCTACAGCAGCTGGGAGGGAGCAGGTCCAGCCTGGAGCAGCAACAAGCTAGCAGTCTTGAGGCCAACACCCAGCACCAGCTTCCCTGGGCTGTGGATCCAGAGGCCAACAGAACATCTTGGAATGTCAGCGTAGTCCTCAGAATCCACTTTCAACAGCAGCAAAGATAGAGACACAGCGAAAGACCAGCAGAGCCCACTCCAAGACAACAAACATCTGGAGCAGCACACATACAAACCAGGCAGATGCTGGAACTGCCAGGTGGGGATGTGAAGACTACAGTCCACATGTTAGAGGGCGGCTCTGCGGGAGCAGAGGTCAATTCCTGAAAATTGTAAGAGAGGAGCAAACGGAAGTACAGAAAAGACAACAAACCTAGACCATCACTGAAGAATGCCCTCAATGTGCCCACTGGCAACACCACACAACTCGGGAAAGTGTCTGCCACCAATAGCAAGAAGCCAGTCGGAGGCAGGAAGTGAAATGGAGTTTAAAGCCCAGTCCCTCCGAGAGCTGTGAGGTGATGTCAAGCACCCGAAGATGCCAGGGTGACCGTGTTCTCCTCTGGCTTCTGTTCTGTGACTGGTCCTTCCCATCAGTAGTGGCCAAGGGGTTTCAACAAAATGCCAGGCACACAACTGATAAAAATTTGACAACCAAAACAAAACCTCCAGGATATGGGAGACTTATCAAGAACACACTCACTCTGCCATGCATCGCATGACACTTTAATGGACTTCATCTTTAAAATCCATCTTCGGCTGCTAAACCAAAGTTTATCAAGAAGGAAAATGGATGTGGATATGTTAACTTCTCACTGAGGTAGAATTATTCTTTTAATTTCCTGATCGTGCTGAGCTGCAAAAGAAAAATAAAAGATGGAGAAAGCAGTATAAGTGACTTCTCCAACAGTATTTTCAGGCTAAATTAAATAAAATTTAGGAGACATCTTATCAAGCATGGAACAGCAGTTTTATTTTTCTTTTTCCACCAAAAGAAGGCAGCATCTCCATGTGGCCAAGGCATTGACCCCTGCTAATGAGGATGTGGAATTCTGGACACCACACAAGCCAAGTTCAAACTTAACTAACTTCACCAAAATAAGGAAATTTCTCATGAGAAACCAAAGCAAAAGCACTAAAATACAATCATGCAACTGTAAATTTTAGCATTGAGACCACTTCTCCAGATGGCCAGGGCTCCCTGGGACAGTGTCTTGGCTCCAGCAGTGCATTTGCTGTCCCTATGAACTTGAAAATGGTTCTTCTTCAATGAAAGTTAAACTTCCCATTTTCAACATTGGCCATTAATTATTTTTCCCAAGGAATTTCTGGACCTTTTCATAATAAAATCAAGATTCCAAGAAAATACACCCTGAATGTTTTTAAAGGCTTGATTTAAAAAAGTAATTTTCCTCTTTTTTCTCCTCATTTAAAAAAAAAATAACTGAGGCTTCCACATCTCAACATTTAAAAAGGCACTACGAGATACAACAGAGATAAAAGTTAGACAAAGGGTGATGGGATGGGTGTCCATAACAAGGGGAGTGGAATTATTCTGCTCCTCTGTGCAGGTGTATGTGCCCAGGCAGCAGGCGGCTGGGGTGACATGGATCTAGAAATGATCATCACTGCCTGGGCAAAGGGTAGAGGTTTCCTTCTGTCCCCTGACCCAGCCATGCCTGCTGAGTAGGTCACCTCTAATGGGACCCTCCGTCCTGTTCCTGCGTACCTACTACAAGAATGAAAGTCTACCCCTATCTGAGGGATTGCCTGACACCCTGGTAGTATGAAATTCTGCATACACCATGTTCTCCTATACATTCCCATCTATGATAGAGTTTAATTTATGAATTAGGGACTGAATACTCCCAAAATGACTAACAGACTTAATGCAATCCCAATTAAAATACCATTAGCATACCTCACAGAACCTGAAAAAACATTCTTAAAATTCATCTGGAAACAAAAAAGACCTAGAATAGCAAAAGCAATCCTGGGCCACAAATGCAAGGTAAGAGGCATCAAAATATCAAAATCGCTAACTTGAAATTATACTACAAAGCTACTGTGATAAATCAGCATGGTACTGGCAAAAAAAAAAAAACCAGGCTTGAGGACCATTACAACAAACTAGAAGATTCAGACACAACTACAAACACACTCATACACTTTATCTTTGACTAAGGGGCCAAACATGTTCACCAGAAGAAAGATAGCCTCTTCAATAAATGGTGCTGGAAAAACTGGCTCTCTGCAAGGCCTAATTCTAAAATTATACCCATATCTATCACCATGCATTAAAGTTAAAATTGATCAAAGATCTAAATATTAAAACAGAAACACTAAATCTGCTGGAAGAGAAAGTAGGTAGAAATCTTGAAACAAGGGTAGGTAGAGAATTCATGAACAAAACCCAAGCACTATGGGAAACACTTCAAAGAATCAACAACTTGGATCTGATTTTATTAAGAAAAATTTTGCACATCAAAAGAAATTACCAACAGAGTAAAAAGACAACCCACAGAGTGAGAAAAGTTTTTAGCCAACTGTCCCTCAGACAAAGGACTTCTATCTAGAACATATAAAGAATTGAAAAACATCAGAATCCCCCAATTCAAAAATCCAATCCAAAAATGGGCATCTGAGATGAACACACATCTTAGATGAAGAAATGCAAATGGCAAATAAATATATGAAAAAAAATGTTTGACATCATTGGTCATTTGGGAGATGTGAATTAAATATAACACTGAGATTCCATCTCACCCCAGTAAGAATGGCTATCATCCAGAAATCACCAATAACAAATGTTGGGGGGGGGGCTATGGGGAAAAAAAGGAACCCTTCTCCACTGTTGGTGGGAAAGTTGGCTGGTGCAACCACTATGGAAATCAGTGTGGAGATTCCTCAAAAAACTAGGATTAGAGTTCCATTCGACCCAGCTACTCCACTTCTGGGTATTTTCCTAAAAGAATTAAAAGCATCATACTATAGTGATATATGTGACCTACGTTCATAGCAGCACAACTTATAATAGCTAAATTTTGGAAACAACCAAATGCCCATTAATCAAGGAATGGATAAAAAAGAAAAGATGTGGTATTTTTATACCATAAAGTACTACTCAGCTATAAAGAATAAACTAGGGACATTTGTAGAGAAATGGATGTAACTTAAGACGATACTCGTAAGTTAAGTAAATCAGACCCAAGTGTGTAAACATCATAATGTCTCCATAGTGTAAGTAGCTGAAAAAGTAAATAGGATCCAAAATGTACAATAGATATTGTGAAGTGGAAGGAAACTGTTCAAAAGGGAAGAGAAACTGTGATGATTTGAAAGGAGAAAAGAAGGAAGGGAAAAGGAAAAAAATGTATGTATCTGCGCACACACACACACACAGAGGGAGAGAGAGAGAGAGGGAGAGAGAAAACAGTTAAGATAGTTATACTAGGAATTGATATTAGTTTGTTGAAAAGAAAGGTGTGGGCCTGTATTGTTTGATCAATTTTTCATGCCTATAGCTTGTGATAGGAGAAACTACTTTGAAAATAACAATATACAATGTACTAACCATTGTTTCTCTTCTACAATCTTAAATTGAAATTTTGTACTGTTGTTTTTATTGGGTTTTTCTTCTTTAAAAAAATTGTTTAAGGCCAGGGATTTAGCTCAGTGATGTAAGTGCCTGCCTAGCAAGTATGAGGTCGTGAGTTCGATCCCTGGTACCAAAAAAAAAAACTGTGTAAAATAAATTAGGGACCATACAACATCAGCAACAGTGACTGCTAATGACACAGAAGAATGATAGTGCACTGTGACAGAAGTCGTGCAAACGTCCCCTCCTCCACTGCATTGTCTCACTCTCCTAGTAATGATCGCATGATGCCCACGTAGGGAGGGGAGGCAGATGGGCAGCTATTGTGACTTGACCTTGGGCTATGACATGAGGTTCCCTTGAATGTATCACTGTGACCCTGTGACAGTCACTCTGATAACCCAGATGGCTACCAAGAGGAGAGTAACAGGCAGGTGGCCTGTACAACAGGATCGCATGGGACAGAGGGAGGACACGCATGTCAGGGAGGAGGAAGGGGGTCACCACGAGACTTCATCTTGCCATCAGAAAGGCATGGGGTTTAAAACTTATCAATTATTCCTGGAATTTTCCACTTAATACACTAGGACTGCAGTGGACTGTGGGTAACTGGGGTCCCTGAAATTGCAGAACAAACCAGACATGGGCAAACTACAGTCCTCCAGTTCATGCCCAAGAGAAGACTGGCAGTTTGGGGTATTTCTGCACAAAGCTTTTCAGCTGAGTCAGAGAACTCACTCTAGATGGAAGGAAGGAGAGCCATCCATAGGGAAGGAGGGACAGCCCACCTCGTACCATCCTCCCTAAGGACACCTTCCGGGTACCCCTGGAGCACAGTCCAGAGCTGACTCAGGGCAGAGTGAGTCCCATTCTGGCTTCTCCACCCAGGCACAGGCAGGGGGACCCATGCAGAATCTCCCCACCACAGTGTGTTGATTTTCTGAGGTCAGGTTTTACAGGCAAGAAGCCTGAGGTCAGGAGACATAACTCACAGCACAGGGCACCCATCCGACCTCACTCTGGAGAGGCTTCCGATGCTACGGCTTCCTCTATGTGCCCCTATAGCTACGGGCATCGTATTTCACAGTATTGGGGTCCAATTCATCATTTTAAATTATGGATTAAAACTGAACCCAACAACATTGCCTTCGAATTACTGGTGATGGTGTTTGGGGTGGGAAGAAATCAGGCCACACCTGAAAAGAGAAAAAAAATTTGCCAAGCTCAAGGAAGCAACCCCATATTATCACCAAGGCCCATAGCTTACGGGGAAATACGCCTCTGCAGGCTGTACCTGGGAAAGAAAGGGCCCCGGTCAGCACCCAGCAAAACAACTCTGTGCCAAGGAACCTGCATTCAACCAAACGGGGGTTTAAAATAAAGGACCTTAGGAAGGTTGGGAGTAGAAGGAAGAGCAAAAATATCCCAGTTCAATGTAAATAAATAGGAGACTGATGTTCATTTACACACAGCTACATCCAGGACCAAAGAAAGGATGACATTATATGATTCAGTATCAAAATATTATACTTGAGATAAATATTCTGCATAAAATATAAACCTTTTTATAGCATTAATAATCAGTTGACTCGGAACTGTAGCTGCCCAGGGGCTTTGTTCTCAGAACAGCAGTGCGGCCCTTGATAAACGAGGCAGGAGCTGCGGTAAATCACAGGCAGACCTGGGAGAATGCAAAGGCGTGCACGGGCTTAAATGCGTTCAGTCCTGAGAAACTGCGGCAGAGTGAGACCCAGAAAATCCAAATAATTGTGACAATGCGATGGTCACGAATCTAACACATGCATGTATGTTTATATAAGCATGTTTATTTATAACATCTCTGTAATTTTCAAGCAGAAAGTTTACATCTTATTCCATTATCCCTTATATTATTTAGGAGAAAAGTTGAAATTCAAAAAAAATAATAATAATAGCAGAAACTTTTTGAATGTCCATGGAGCAAAAGTAGGAATATATAACAAAAGTTTAGTCATGGTAAGAATCACAAGAACAACTTTGGAATTTTAAAGGCTGTTTCCTGAGCAATATGTTGCTCAGAGAAAATCTGAGTCTTAAAATTGCCCATGGACTTTCCTTGAAAGCAAGGCTCCTATCCTAATTGACATCTTTGGGTACTGTTCAAGCAATAGAGAAAAATCCATAGCCATTAATATTTTCAGCAACAAATACGAAAATATAAAAAAAATCAAATGAGTTAAGAACTCTCCTTAATAAATTTTAAATCTTAATTATACTAAAAAGAAAAAGTAGAATTGGAAGTGAATTCAGAAGTGAAAACAGGACCGTGATGTACAATTCATCATACAAAATCTGTGTCTTTTTGTCAGTGGAGGGGGAACGTAATAAAATATTAATTAGCCCAGCACCCAAAATAAACAAAGCAGAAAGAGAAGCAGAAAAACAGAGAGGATGGGGAGAAAGAAAGAGAGAACACAGAAGGAAGAGATGACAGAGGGAGAGAAAGTACCAGAAAGCACAAATCTGCAAACTTGGGCATACAGAAAGACGATGGAAGAGCTCAAAGGTGAGCCCCGTGGCCAGAGCCGGTGGTGCCCATCATGCTGCCTCAGTCCTTGCCAGTCCGGGGCCGGCACACAGGAAATCTCTGCCAGTGATTCACTTCCAAACCAAATGCATTCTGACCTCAAAACCAAACAAGAAAAACTGCAGCCAGGGCTCACAAATGTGGCACCCCAGTCCTAACTCAAGAGGGGCTAAAAGAAAGCAGGAAGAAATGAGCCCAGGAGCCTGCTTGCCCAGAGCATCTTGCCTAGGGCCAAGCTGTGCTTCTGAGGTTGTGCTCACTTGGGTCTCAGCAGAGGGGTTGGAGGGTCCCACCCAGGGCTGTGGGTGGGGAGGTTCCCTGGGGCGAGGGCAGGAGAGGGTCTGGGTGTGCACCCTGCTGTGAACATTGACATCTGCAGAGCTCTGACCCAATGGCTGCAGAGTCCTCAGGATGGCCTGGGTGAGGCTCAGAGTCTTCTGTGCTGTGACTCATCCACTCCTTCCTGTGGGACTCTGCTGCTGGGGAAGGTGACAGCCAGCTGGCCTGGGGGCATCACTGCGTAGGTAGGTACAGGAGCCCGGGACAGAGCCTGCCCTCCAGTAGCCAAGCCCAGAGGGAGGCAGCAGAACAATTCAGCCTCCTAGGCTGAAGGCTTGGAGGGAAAAAGGGGTAAAAAGTGAAAACTTCAGAGTAGCATCAAAGGACAAGGACCTGTGCCAGCTTTCATACCCGCCTGGCTCCAGCTCCTCACCTGTTTCTGATCAGTTGGGACAAGGGCCCCTCCCCCAGGGGGTCCTGCCTGAGACTGCTGGGGTGCTCCACCTCTTTCTCTCCCCTCTCCTGTCCCCCAACTGTGACGTGCCATAGATGAGTCACATGCCAGACTCCGGCACCCCTAACCAAGCCAACCTGGCTTTCTGGGATTCCCCAGGTCCAGCACAGGAGCCCCAATATCTGACCCTGTTGACTCTGTGGCTCCTTATCCGCTGGGGACCCTGCAGGAAGGGCTTTGTATGCAGGGCAGGTAAACTGAGAAGGCTCCCAGGCAGAGCATGGAGCCCCTGGGGCTCCACAGCCCTAACTTTCATCTCATCTGGTGTGAGTTTAGGGACGGAGGGCTCTGAAATCTCTCCACTGCAGGCCCTGGCTGGGCTCAGCAGCTGCCAAGTCTGCCTGGGGTGCAGGAGGCGGGCCTTCAAGGGCTGTCAGTCAATTGCCTCTTTAGGGACAGGGACCTGTCTGGCACCTGGTTTGTCCCTGTTTATAGGTGGCAGAGGGGTAGGATTTCTGCATCTGTGTCACAAGCAACTCTGGTCCTTCCATGGGTCTGCCAGGACTGATGAAAATAAGGCCAGGGGTCTGGGGACACTCTCCTCACCCATCTCCTAGCTCTGATCCTTGCTGTCTGGGAACATGTCCCCTGACCTCTCTCCTCCTGTCTACCCTTGCATCCATTTAGTGGTCCAATCCACACTTAGGGCACCCTGGGCCCCTGAGCATCAAGGTGGGGATGTAGAGGCCCTAGAGGGGGCTGGGTCCAACTGACTCTTAGCTTCAAGGTCGGAGTCCTGTTTACAAACCCAGAGCTCAACACAGGAGCTGAGCTAGGGTGAGGAAAGCTGGGGCCAGAGAAGCCTGTTCACGGGTTCCCTGTGGGGGCAGGGATTTTAAAATAAACACCAAGCTGGCCCCAGGCGTGACCTCCTCACCTAATGCCTGGGTCCGGCCAAGCAGAGAGGGTACAGTTTCACAGATGACACTTAACACTTCCTCTTCGCACCAAAAGGCCCTGCTGAAGGTGAAGAGTCTGTCTGTCTGTCTGTCTCACAGGCTGGGTGATGCCCCTGCTGAGACACAGCAGGAGGCACACTGCCTGACAGATGTAGGCGTGTGGCACTCACTGGCTCACCGGCCATTCCACTCAGCAGCTCCAGGACCAGGTCATGGCCTCTTTCTTAGGGGACAAGTGGTGGTAAAGTGGCTGCTGCCTGGGTCTGTGCACTGGTCACCATCTCAAGGTTGTCTCCGTCCCAGACTGCACTGACACACAGCAGGCAGACAGGACTCTGGCCCTCTGCCCTCCACGTGTGCCCCACAGCCTGAAGGCATCACACACGTGGACTTGGTGGCACTGGACCTGACTGCTGAGCCACAGGGTGACCAGCGGCTAGTGCTGCCCTTGCTGAGTTCCAGGTGGGGGCTGTGGAAACTCAGACCCTTGAATCAGCAGTGTGAGACACCAGCACCACCTACCACCATGCTGGGCCACACTGGGCCATGCAATGAGGCCGGATGGGCACCTCTGCCCAGACAGCCCCAAGCCTGCTGGGGGTAGGACAGGCCAGCCACGAGAATCAAGGACCTCTCACCTGGGCCACAGCAGCCTCCCGGTGTGGTGAGCACTCCCCTCTACCCACTCCCCTGCTTTCCTTTCACTTGCAGCCAGGACTCTGAGGGACTTTGACTATTTCACAGTGAGGGGTTTGATTCAGCTCTGTGGCATCCTGAGTGCCATCCTAGGAATTTTCCTGTCTTTTAAACAACTTTGGGTGACACCTGTTCTTCTTCCTATAAAATCTGCAGCCACAGATTCTAAGAAAATCACCTTGGCTGCCAGGTTGCCAGTGATGACAAGAGGTAGAGAGGGAGAGGGGGAGAAGGTGCCCGGGCCAGGCAGGGGGTCATTTCCCTTGCATTTGTCACAGTGGCTGAAGGCTCTAAGGAGTGGCCCTGATTTATCCCGACTGGCCACACTGCAGTTCCCATAATGGGGGTGGGGGTAAGCGTTCAATGCAAGGCTGCCCACAGGGGCCAGGGGACACCCAGGACCCAGCTCCCTCAGTCCCAGCACTGGCTCCCTTGGCTCTTCCCTCCCTGGCCTATTTAAAAAGCCCAGGACATTTCCCCCCCTGGGCTTCCATCCCCGTGATCAAGTGTCCCCCAAGAAAAAAGCCAGGCCCTTGCTGGTCCATAGACTGTGCCACCAAGATTGGGGGAAAGGGGGCGCGGCTTTATAACCTTGCCATTTCCATGAGAAACTTTTCTGCAAATGACTTTAACCCAGGTAAACAACTCACTTGAAATGACTCCCTGGATGATCCTGTGCATACCTTGGCTGTCACGAGGCCCCATCCCCGGAGCACCCACCTGCAAGAACCTGTCACATGCAGCCCCTCAGTGCCAGGCTGCTCTGCTAACCCAGCTTCCTGAGAGGGAGTGGACAGGGGACCCTGGGTGCCCACCAGATCCCCTTCTGTCCTGAAGGACACAGTAGTGTCCCAGGCTGATGGCCACCCTGTCAGAGGCTGGATCCATCAGAGGAGTGGTCCTGCCCACTGTCCTGCCTCTGTAGTGACCCTTCAGGGGGCACACAGGGACCCTGTGTCCTTGGAGCTGCCAGTAGCCTCCCTGAAGCTGCTCCCACACGAACCTACTCTCATTAAGATGCCTTCGTGCTGGCGAAGGAAGTGAGCCTCTGTCACTGATTTCCTGTCCCCAAGCCTCCAGGCTCTTTACCAGCTGCAGGCCAACAGGCAAACCCAGATTCTCCTGAGCGCGTCCTGCAGGGCACAGTGGAGTTGGGAGGTCTTCAGGGTATCTGGAGAACAGCATAGAATGGCAAGCAAGGGGCCAGGGACTGTGGGAGAGGAGGGACAGAGAGCACAGAACAAGACAAGGCACCTGTATGCTGCCCAGAGCCACTCGGCGTGGGCTCAGCCAGGCCCTGATGGTAGCTTAGTGGTGAAACTGTGTCAGGATGTCCTCAAACAGCTGTGTGGCCAGGTGGGGGAGAGTGGGCAGATCCCACGCAGTCCACCCCTCAGGGTACTGTGTGGATGGCTCTAAGGAGTTGGGGTGGTCTCCATTTCCTGCAGATCAGGTCTACCATTGTCCCAAGGCTGGGGACGTGGGGACACCAAGACTAGAAGAGAAGCTCCCTGCTCAGGATCTGGCTCTCAGCTCAGCAATCTGGTACCCACGGGCCACCCAGTTGCCCCCTGCACTCCCATGGCTCTGTGGGCTCTCGATACCCCCAACATGACCCCGGGCTCACCCTCAGCCTCTGCGCCCCACCCAAACCCCCTTGAGCCTGCTGGTCCTTCCACAGTGAGCACAGCTCCCCCTCCTCTGGAAAACCTCCCACAACACCCAGGGCTGCCTGTCTCTGCCACCTTCCCTGTCCCCTCCAGGACACCAGGCCATGACCTCTTCCTTGACCCTGATTCCCAGGTGACAAGGAAGATAGGGAGTGGGCCTTGCTGCTCACTGCAACCCCACGAGCTGTGACTAAGTCCCGAGCCCAGATCCCACAAGGGACATCAGCAGCCAGGCATGTGGGTCCCCTCAGCTTCCCTCCTCCCAGCTTCTCTGGGCCTCTCAGGACTGCCATCCAAGGGCAGCGACCATCAGGGCCTCTGGTGCCTGTCCACATGGACGTTGCAGACAGCTGTGCGTGGCCAGCCCCACGGGGGCCTCCATCCTGCCTGTGGGTGAGCTCTGTGACCAACGGCTTACAAGTCAGGCACTGCCTTACTCACTGTATCAGTCCAAGGTCCCTTGCCTTTGCTTAGGGCTGTGGCGCCTCCATCCATCTGGTGGGGTGCAGGGTGACAGAAGCCTGTTCACCTCATGGTGGAGGTGGGGCTGGGGTCCCAATGTCTCCCCCAAAGCTGTGTCCTCAGTAACAACCTCCTTCACCAGGTCTTCCTCTTGCAGGTTCCTCCACCTTCCATAGCATCACAGGCATGGGGTCCTCTGGGGACACTGTAGACCACCCCATGACATCCATGAGAGGACCAGCATGGGAGCCCAAGAGACCCCGTTAGAGATCTGGGCAGGGCAGGGCAGAAGCAAGGATGCAGAAACCCCCAAACTGCACAATCTGGGTGCCCAGGGGGTGTGGGGCGGGGCAGGAAGTCCTGGTGCAAGGCAGGGGATGCTGGGATTGAAGATAAGGCAGCTATGGCTCGGCATGGACGCATCACTCAGCACAAGGAGACAAGCAGTCTACCAGGTGGGTCAGAGCAAGGGCTGTGCTGCCACCAGGCTGGACACAGGGTTAAGCCTCCCCCCAGTGATTTGCTGAGCCCCACGGTACCCCAAATCTGCAGCTCCGCAGACCAAGAAGCTCCATCCTTTGACCAAGAGTGAGGGAGATTCTGGTAGCCAGCACTGCCATCATCTTCCCTGCCTACTGTCATCGGAGCTGAACTGGCATCCACACGTGACTATTGTGGTCCTGCAGGTCCTGTCACTCCCCGGGCAGGTGGTAGAGGAGGACCCTGGGCACAATGGTGTCACCCTAGGGCACGGACCCTGTCCCTCCCGGCCAGCGTGGGGAGTAGGTGCGAGCTGCTCTGTGGCTGTCTCCTTTCGCAGCCTGTTCCTTCTTTGCCAGTGAAACACATCTTCCATTTGGCAACCTGGGAGCCAGAGGTCAAACGCACAGCAAAATATTCCCGCCTAGATAAACGAGTTCCTCTACTCTTCCTCCCCATCATTCAGGAACGAAACGGGGCCAGCTGTGCCTGGGCTGGGCTCCTCCCGGCCCCAAAGCCTACACACCTGGCCTAGCTGGTTGGGGGCTGGGGGTAGGGGTCCCAATCACTCTCGAGGTAAGGAGGGGGATGTACACACCGCCCCACCTCACCAGGCCCGCTGCCTTTTTGAGGTCTGGAGCTGGAGGCTGTGACCAGTGACACGGGACAGATCCAGGTGCTCAGGAGCCATTCAGAGGCCAACCCTGAGACTGGCTAGAAGCTGGGATGGTGCCCTGACCCTGAGGTGCCACTGAGAAGTTCCTAGCAGAGCTGGGGTGCAACCTACCCATGTGCCCAGTGGGATCTGCCCTGCACAGGGTCACACTGCGGGTGTCATGAGGCAGCTGCCTCAAGCAGCAGCTCAGCCCATCCTTGAGTTATGCTTCGACTCCCTTCAGACTTTCGCATCTCTGTGAGGTGTGGTCATCTCTGCTACGACACAGGAGACAGCCGTCCAGCCAGGGCTGTGCACCACTGGGTGGCCCACAGGACAAGGACTGGCTGTGGAGAACTTGGGGCCCCTTACAGCAGAGGAGAGCACTGCCGGGGGTACAGAGGAGCCAGTCTCAGGGGCTGGCCAGCACCCCACCCACTGCACCCCTAAACGAGCTTTCCTTGGCACGCCCTGGCTGGGTACCCACCTCCTCCTGAGTGAAGGGTGCTTGGGGCCTGCGCTTCGCGCTGCAAACCTCAACTCCAGTCAAATGGAAGACAGAATTATACCCACGCTGACCCGCTGGGAAGCCGCAGAAGTAAATACCGCCCGGGGTCAGACCGCTCCTGGAATCCCAGAGCCACTGGGAGCTGCCAAGCAGGGTAATAGATCACCAACCCGCCTCTGTTTACAGCCGGGTAATGCCTTTTATGACCGCCTCTCGGTCCCGAATACTTGCTTTATGGCCTCTGTAGGGAGACTTTTCCATTTGGTAAAAATCATCGGATGGCTTCAGTCATGTTAACAACTGCTCATTAAATGCAGGGGAGTAAACAGAGAAATAAAGGCTTATTTCTTTCTTAGTTTTTTTTTTTTTTTTGGTAATTTATGGAGGAAACTCAGTGATGGGCACCAGGGGGAGGGGTGCTCGGCTTCACTGTCCCCAGCTCACACCTGGGTGGGCGTCTTCAGGAGCTCTCCAGCCCTCCGGAGATGGTCATGCCTTTGGTGGAGAACGGTGAAGGCTCACTGCACGATGTCCGGGTTTGGGGCTCTGGTCCTTGGCTGTTTTCCCCTGTAGCCCTCGAGGCAAAGGCCTGTCAGGTTAGAGCACCTGGAAAAAGCTCGTGTTGAGTTGTGGATGGGGGCAGCCAAATGGGTGGGCAGGTAGATAATGGGTGGAAGGATGGATGGACAGATGGGGGGTGGATAAATGAATAAGGGATGGATGAACAGAAAGATGGATAGAGGGATGAATGGATGATGGGTAGAAAAATGGGTGTATGGATAGCAGTGCATGGCGGGGTGGAGGGACAGGTGGATGGCTGATGATGGATGGAGGGATGGATGTTGGTGGACAGATGAATAGAAGGATGTGTAGATGAGTGGGTAGATGATGGTAAATAGATGGGTCCAGGAATGGATGGATGCATAGACGGATAGAAGGATGAATGGTGGGTGGATGAATATAAGGATGGATGATGGGTGAATAAATGGGCTTATGGATGGTAGTGGATGGGTGGGTAGAGAGACAGGTGATAGATGGAAGAATGCATGGGTGATGGATGGATGGATGGATGGATGGATGGATAGATGGATGGATGAATAGAAGATATGGGTGAACAGATGAACTTATGAGTGGTAGTAAACGTATGGATGGTGGGAAGGTGAATGTGTAGATGGATGGTAGATGGATGGATAAGTGGATGGCTGGGTAGCAAGATGGATGGAGGGATAGGCAGATGGATAGATGGATGATGACAGGAGGATATATGGAGGGATGGATGGGTGGGTGAATAGACAGATGTATGAGCAGTGGAATAGAAAGATGGTGGACGATTGGGTGGAAGGTGTTAGTAGTCCTCTGATCTGAGCCCACCTCTCACTTTCATACTCTCAGCTGGGCTGTCAGTGGGTTCTGCCTTGAATGCCTTGGACACTTCTCTGGACAACTCTGTGTGTGGCCTGGCCCACACCTGTGCACTGAGACTCCCATGCCCAACTCTAAACCTACAGGTGGAGAAAGAAGTGCGAGCCCCTCCTCCTAACCAGAGGGCCAGCAGGGCTGCAGTTCTGGCTTCCCTGACTGTGGTGGGGAGCAGCTGTGCAGGCAGCAGGCCCAGGCCCTTTCCACAGCCCACAGTAGCTCTTGGCCTTCTTCCTAGCCCACAGATCCTCTGACCATGATATTCTCAGGTGGCGCCATTTCCTGGGGTTCATTCCCCTCCCCATAGCAGCTGAGGCCACCTACAACAGAAGGAAGACGGCCTTCACTGGTAGCACACCCAGCTCTTCAGGGTGCATGGGGAGGAGACCAGACTCCCTGCCTTAGGCGAGGTCAGGGCGATTTCTGGAAGGAGAGAGTGGAGACGGAGCTGTTTAAACCACTCCTGAAAGAACGGGAGCAAATAAAGGTCATCCTTCATGGCTTCAATGTCCTGCTTTCCAGTATCTCTGTCCTCGTAAAACCCTGCCTTCCTGTGAGGAAGTGAGTTGCTCCAGAACCTGCCTGCCAGCCCTTACCCATGTGTCCCCAAACCCAGGCCTGAGAGCCCCCAAGGGTTCCCTGGAACAGAATTACCAGACTCACCAAAGACACCTACGGAAGCCCAGGAAGCTCAAAGTTCAGGACAATGGGTCCTTCTTTCTAGTATGAGTAAACCCCATGAAATACACCATACTCCGAAAGAGTGGAGCTGAACTTGAAATTTACCTGGGTGTCCTGAATTCTGTCCAGCAAACTTACTGCTGCCCCTCGTCAGGAACATGCTCCCCCAGAGTGGACTTAAACCCCAGCTCTGCCGTAATAGCTGTGGGGCCAGGTTCATGTCTGGGGTGAGGTGGGGTCAGTGCAGCACACACCCTATGGAGCAGGCAGAAAATGCCCAGCTCTGAGATCCTTGTGTGTCAGATCCTGCCCACCCCCAGGCTGGCACTCTTGCTCAGGAAAGCTGTAGCTAGGCCACATGGTAGCCCACTTCCACAGAGGCTCAGTCCAAGACCCCACATGTGCTATGATTGTCTGATAACAGAGGCAACAAAGTAACTCACGGGCAGGCAGCTCATACCCTGTGGATATGCCGGGCAAAGGGCTGACTCACGTCTCCAGGCACCATGGAGTGGACCATGCAAGACGCCATCACTACTCAGAACAACTGCACACAATTTCATGGATTTCAGGAATATTGAATCTACCAGGTGCGACTCCAGCTTGGCTCGGGAGACGGGGACAGTGCTGTTTGCAGGGCTTCCGCTTGTCCTCTCTGTCACACTTGGTTCTCACTCAGGTCAAGCTCACAGACTAAGCCCTCACTGAAGCTCTGAAGATGAGGCACTGTGGTTCCACATGGCGAGAGGCTTGGCCAACGGGCTGGGGCCTGGCACGATGTCGTCCATCAATGTCTAGATCCTGCACCATCCATCTGGGACCATCGTTTCTGAATCCTGCACTGCCAGCAGGTCGTGGGACCATGCCTGCGGGCATAGATCTGTGCCCCCAGGTTGTGACAGACATCCAGGGGCCTCTTGGCATCTTTTGCTTAGGGCCAGGTCTTGGCTGTGTTTTCCTCAATTGGTACCTAAACTGTCCTCAGGAGCTTTTCCAACAGCTGCAGGCCACCCTGAGGGAAGGGCCCTAGATGAGCTGGTCCCCATTGGCCCTGGGGGCTCCCTTGAGAGAACATGTATAGCTTTCAAACTACAGTGGCCCTTCTCTGAGCCTCTTTCCTGGCTGGTCACCGGGAGTTCAAAGTACTCTTTCTTGGGACGGCGTCGCAGCAGGGGGCAGGGCGGATGTTCTAGGGAGAACCAGACCCACAGGCCAGGGTTCAAGGCTGAGATCCTCCTGCCAGCTCCAAGTGTCCCTCTGATCTGCCTGTACCATGTCTGGAGTCAGCAGAAGGCAGGACTAGCTCTGTTCTCTTCTAGTCCTAGCTGTGCCCCTGTCCCCATCACCCTTGCCTCTGGGAGGACCACACCCCATGGCTGGAGCCCCAGCAAAAGGTCTAAAGTCAAGACACAGCAGCTCCCCCTTATCCAAGCCTCACTTCCAGTCACCTGTGCTCCATGGGGTCTGAAAGTAGAAAATTCTTGAAATCAATATTCTTGAAATCCATGAAATTGTGTGCAGTTGTTCTGAGTAGTGATGGCATCTCGCATGGTCCACTCCATGGTGCCTGGAGACGTGAGTCAGCCCTTTGCCCGGCATATCCACAGGGTATGAGCTGCCTGCCCGTGAGTTACTTTGTTGCCTCTGTTATCAGACAGAGAATCATAGCACATGTGGGGTGTTGGGACACTTGGAGCTGGCAGGAGGATCTCAGACTTGAACCCTGGCCTGTGGGTCTGGTTCTCCCTAGAACATCAGCCCTGCCCCCTGCTGTGATGCTGTTCCAGGAAAGAGTACTTCGAGCTCCGGGTGGCCAGCCAGAAGCCCTGCGAACAGCACTGTCCCCGTCTCCCAAGCCAAGCTGGAGTTGCACCTGGTAGATTCAGCACCACACGCAGCGTTGGTGGCAGTGCAGTGACACCTTGTGCTGTCCTCGGATGGCCTTCCTCACTGATGTCCTGGTTTGTCACCAGGGCACTGCTCCTGCAGCCAGCACAGGTGTCACAGGCATATGGAGGGGAGCAGGTGGAGAAGCACATGCCCCCATCTCCAGAGCCCTGCTGTCCAGTGAGAGAACTCCCGGAGCAGGACCCCAGAAACTCCCCCAGATCCCCACATCCTTCCTGGGACCCACACACTCCTGACACAGTGTTCACAGTAGCTGGCAGGGGAGCCAGGAACACACTGCACCTTCTCCCTATTCTGACTGCCTGACCGTTGTTGTGGCCTATTCATTTATTTATAAAAAGGCAGGAGTGGGGGTGGGGCAGCATCCGACAACGTGAAATCCTGCATCCACACAGCTTCTCCAGCCTCAGTGTGGGGGTGGCTGACCTGGAGATGGGTCACCCATGCGTGGCTAAAGCAAGGCCAGCCTGAGAACTCGGAGCTCCCGAGGAGGCCAGACAAACAAGTCCTTAGGTGGGTCCTTCCTCCTGTTAGGGGAGGGGTCTCGGCTGTTATCAACCTCTTGCTGGTCCCACAAATAAACGCACTGCAGTTGTTGGGCATGTTCCTTTTCTTCCATCAGGAGAGACGGCTCCACCCGACCTCAGCTTTCTGCATCCTGACTCTTGTCTTCATTTCTTCATCCTCCTCCATCTTCCCCCAAGGGGAATTTCAAGAGCTGCACTGGATGTGTCACCTCAGGCTTTCTGTATCACTGTCAGGATTCTTGCTACCACATCAATGCCTAGACAAGTGCATGGATACTGGTGCAAACTGACTCACTTTTTTAACACTTGAATCACAAGTGTAAAAAGATGAAATGGATCTCAAGCCACACCTGAAATGCCAGGCTGAAAGGCTCCTGTCATACTTTTTTTCTTATTACTTTAATAAAGATATAAATATGTATTTTAAAAGATAACACTTTCCAAAAGAGTCCTACTTTCAGTAAAGATAAACACTTTCAGTAAAGTCTCTTGCCGGTTACAGCCTGCTCAAATCAGATGTAATTGCTGTCCAAGGCCTGGGGCTTTGTCCCTGCAAGCCCACCAAGACCCTGACAGAGGGGCGCGAACATTCCAGCTGCACCTGCCTCCAGTTCTCCCCTGTGCCTGCAAGACCGGGGCTCCTTGTGCTGCGTGACCCCTCCACTGAAGTGGGAAGCTGGGATTCGCGGTGGGGAAATCGAGGTGGAATTGAGTAAAGACAGCACATCAGCAAGAGATGGGGAGAGGATGCTGGGTTCTGCTGCCCCAAGTTTGAGGGGCTCCCGGGCCCAGCACAGAGCTGGTGAAGATGCCTGCAGTTTCACCAGGCCCCCAGCATGCACAGGGTAAAACCTGGCCATTGCCGGCTAACGCTGGGGAGGTTTTGCATCTGAAGCACAGGTCTTTGGCCATCTCTCCAAACCCTCACCCGCCCTTCCCTCTGCCTTGGCCCCACGTCTCCTAATGACGCCTGTGACCTACAACCCGTCTTGTTCGCCCAGGATGCAGACCCCAGGAGAGTGGGGTTCTGTCTGCTTCCTTTTCTTACCTTTCCCACACTGAGCCCAGCTCTAGCACACGGAGTACCTAGGGGACAGCGGGCACCTAGGCCCCACACTCACTTCTACCCTAAGGTCTCCTGGGCTACGGAGGCCCCGCCCACCAGGTTTGGCGGCCAAAAAGAGGCATTCAGAGGTTTCCTGCTGCGCAGCCTGGGGTGGGCAGGATTCAGCCAGGGCTCTACAGAGCGAGCGGACCGGAGGCGCGGCCGCCAGAGGGCGCCGGAGCCCGGCCCTCTGCGGGGCGTTGCTCTTTACAGCAGGACGAGGAGTTGGAGACGCGGGACTCAAGTCTCAGAGCCTGTGCTCCAAGTGGGCGTGGCGCGGATGAACGAGTGAATGAATGAATGAATCCCGTGCGTGCAGACCTACGACGCACCTGCACGGGGTCCACGTGTTTCGGGGAGACTTGCGCATGACACTGCTCCCACCACCAGCCCCCGGATTGGACTGGAGCCCCAGGCCGGGTCCCTGGAAGAGCGGGAGTCTTTGTGCCGCCCACGGTGTAGGCCAGGGCTCCAGGACTCCGGGTTCCGGGGACAGCGCTGTCCCTTCGCGCCCTCGGAGAAGCGCGAGACCTTGTGGGGGCGCCTCTGTCCGGGCCAGCCGGCGTCCTCTGAGCAGGAACCTCGGGGACGGGTCGGAGGAGGTGCAGCCAGGTGTCCTGCTGGCCTCAGGCCGCGCTGGGCGCCCCGGGGGAGACCGGCAGGTTTTGAGGTTTGAGAGACCGTGTGCAACCTCCACGCAGCACTGACAGTGTGCGGGACAGGACGATGAGAAGTTGGGGTCAAGTCAGATCCCCAACTCCTCTGCGGGAGCGGGCTGTGATAGCCGCGTGTACGGGGTGGGGGACCCAGTGCAGAGAAGCGGGGGCTGAGGTTTCACCGGGCCAGCGATACCGTGACCCAGCCGGAGCGGGGTCACCGAGGCTCCATACAGGGCTTTGGCCGAGGCCAGGGTCGCTGTGTCCCAGAAGCCAATGAGCTCCTAAGCCGTGCAGCGGGCACCCTTGGTCCCCAGGGACGCACCCGGGCGTCTGTGCTGGGTCCTCACTCAGACCCCACAGTCCAGAGGCCCTGTCTCCCCACTCGCACCGTGGGTGCGCGAACCCGCGGGATCCCCAGCCTCCTGGGCGCTCCGGGGAGGGCGGAACGGGGGCGGGGACATCAGAGCCCCGGGCCTCAGGGTCCGCCCCGCCCCGCCCCCGTCCCGCCCCGCGGCCTCCGCTAAAGCGCCCCGCGCTCCCTTGCAGCCGCGCTCTCCTGTGCACTCGCAGCCGTCTTTCCATCAGTTTGTGCGTCCATCTGTCCGACTGTCCGCCGTCCCCAGCCGCCCGTGCCATGGACGCCAAGGTCGTCGCCGTGCTGGCCCTCGTGCTGGCCGCGCTCTGCCTGGGAGACGGTGAGTGGTCCGCTGCCTGTGCGCCTCAGCCCGGAGACTTAGGTGGCCACTTGGCAGCCGCTCTCCGGGCTCTGCGCCCCGCACGGAGTGGCCGCGGTCTATCCAAGGGGTGTAGAGGGGCTGGGTAGAATGCTGAACTGGAGTGCCGCTGCCTAGGATCTGCAGGCCGGGGCCTCCCCGCTGCTGCAGCTCGGTCTCAGCAGCGAGGGCTACGAGGCCTCCTGCTCAGAGCGCGGGAGGCGCACACTCGGCGTGCGGAGGGCGCGCTTTGCGCCTGGTCCAGCCCAGACGGTGCAGCCTGGCCAGGAGCCGGTGCAGTACTGTGCGCGCGTCTCCAAACCCAGCGGTCCTGTCTTCCGCGGGCCGGGCGCAACTGCTGTCCTACTTGCACCCCTGCTCGCAGCGCTTCTGCACAGCTCGGTGGCGCGAAGCGACGCGGACCTGCAGCGCCCATTCACCGCCAACTTTTCTTTCCCTGGGTCCCCAGAGCCAGGCCCAGAGTCCAGGGACCCCGCGCGCCCCTCCCCTGCTCCTAAACACACCTGCAGGCCGGCGCCTTTGTGCCCCGGACTGAGTCGCAGTGGAGTTCAATCGCCAAGGCCTTGGGCCACTGGGAACTGCGGTGTCCTCTTTCACTGGGAAAGGGCTCCGCTTTCTTTTTTCCTTTTTGACGCCGCGAGAAAACTCGCTGTGCTGTTATGGGACACCACTGCTGCAAACCAAAATAAACTGTTGCCTTCGAGCCTACAAAACAAAAACACTGTGGGCCCGCTGAGCTCTTCCTTGGCTCCGAAGTTTCCTGCAGTGGCCGAGGGACACAGAGTGCTCTGCTGCAGCTGTTGTCCCCAGTAGCGAGCCAAGGAGCCTAAACTGGGTTCCCTCGTGAGGACTCCACACCTGCGTGGCTGTGGGTGTGTGCCCTCCCCCAGCCCAGTGGGAGAGGCCGTGCCACCCAGGGCTGCCCACCCAGAAAGTGCCAACCAGGGTTGTGGCAGGCACCCCGGAGCCCCTCTGGCACCAAGACTAGGAGAGGTTCTTTTGCACTGGCCAGGCCCCCAGAATGGGACTCTAAACTGGACGTTAATGATTGAGTGACCTGGGGAGGGTGCAGTGGCCTCCTGCACCTCTGCAGAACCCGGGCTGCCCTCTCCCTGCGTACTTCCAGGAAACAGTGATGCATAGACCTGGGGCACAGCCACCCTGGGGGAGGCACAGAGGAAGCGGGGCTATGCCTCTGCTCACCGCCTCAGCAGCCCAGGCAGGTCCTTTGCTGTACAACGGACTGGGACAAACTTCCTTTTTCTTGACCTCCTGCACCGGTGTCCTCTGTACCACCTAGCCCCCAAGCCACCCTGGAAGTCTCTCCCAGGGCCCTTGTGGTCTTCCTGTGTCCAGCAGCTGGATCTGGGTGCCTGGCCATCCCACTAAGCCAGGCCGGCCTGCTCCCACCTGCATGGAGTCAAGACTACCATCCTCTGGCCTCTGCACAGATCGGGCTGCTTTCGGGAAACTTCTCTGGGAGCCAAGCTCACTGGGTCCCAAATCCAGACAACAGGGAAGCCAGAGTGACTCTCATCTGTGCTGTGAAACTGCTGGAGAAGTTAGTGATGTGGAGAAGAGTGAGGCCACACAGCACTGGGCTCCCGTTGTGGACACCTGGGGGCTCTGTCACTTTAAAGACCTGTGGAAACCCTGCTTGTGGCAAGCTGGGGTCCCAGAGCAGGAATAAGAATTGCCTTTGAAGGAAATGGGTACTCCCAGGGGGGAGGGGGAGGAGAGAAAAAAAAGCCTGTGTTTTGAGCTCAGAAAGGCTCTGATTTCTGGCCTGATCTCCTTTGCTGGTTAGAGGGGCCAGGTTGCTGGGGACTAGGATAGAGCAGCCCCAATCCCCCAGGGTGTCGATCAACACAAGGGTCCCTGTGTCCCTCCTGCTAGTCCCATCTCACCACGGGCTGTAGCTCTCCTGCTCCCATCCAGACCAAGGGCAGTGGGGAAACAGGCACGCACTGAGGGAGTCTTTGGCTCTGGGCTTACCCAGGCTGCTGGGTCCTCATGCTGAGTTGCTTCCCCCAGCTATTGTTTCCTGGGCAGCACTGACCTCCACCCCCATGGGGCTGTGGAGCTGCTGGAAGCACCCTGAAGTGGTTTCTGCCCCCTCGATGTCAGCTTCTCTCATGGCGACAGGGAGTCTTGCTTTGCTTCTGGTCTGGGCAGTGGAGCGAGCTTCTCCCATAACTTGATGGCTAAATACACAAGGTTCCCAGCCCAAACCATTTTTGAACCGAACGCGGCCTGCAGAGAAAAATGCAATCAGCTCTCCAACCCCCTTCCCCAGCTCCGTCCCAGGTGCAGGACTCAGAAAGCCCAGGCTCCCGGAAGGCTGCAAGTGGTACGCTGAAAATAAGGCTCGACTCCGTATTCTCATTTAACCCCAATGAAAGAAGCCACAAAACCAAATAATTTGGGATATTAAGTGGGGCTTGAACAAAATCTGCAGGGGAAATAATTAAAAAACAAAACCCCAGAACTCCCAGCCCCCCAAGGGCTTGCAATTTTAGACTTAAAGGGCGAGTCTTAAAGGGATGAAGGAGCCCCTTGCTAATTTACACTAATGAGTGTCAATTATGGCATTTTACAAATTGTCGAATTGGCAAACAGAGATGGTAATGGGATCCAGAGGACACAGCGCCCCATCCCCCCAGCACCCCAAGCCACTTTGGAATTCAGCATCAGGAAGGCTGGAGAAAAGGTGCCCCCAGCCCCTCTGGTCCCCCGGTGGGAGCTCCTGGGGTTCCTTTGTGGTTTCCAGGTTTGGGGTGAAGGTGAGGTGGGGTGGGGGTTTGGGTTGGGAAGAGTGGCATCGCAGGGCTGGAGGCTTCTGGCCAAGTGGGGGAGGGGGTCTCCTCCAGGCTCCCCGACTACAGAGATCTCTCACAGAGGCCCTGCAGGAATTTATTTTGCAAAGAAAAACTGGGAATCCTAGGGCCTTGGACTGAAACACTTCCCTCCCGTCATTCCTGCCTTGATCTGCAGACACATGTGCAGGCGGCTTCCATAGGAACATTCTGCCTCCAGGGTGCAGCTCCCCAGGTCCCCTTGTGCCCAGCCTGAGCTCACAGAACTGCCCCTGGAGATGTCCCAGCAGGATACACCTATGACATTAGTTCATCCCTGCTCCCCCTACACCACCTTGCCAGGACTCCCTGCGCTGGCTGGCAGGGTAACACATCCCCTGATCTCTTCCAGGGAAACCCGTCAGCCTGAGCTACAGATGTCCCTGCCGCTTCTTTGAGAGCCATGTGGCCAGAGCCAATGTCAAGCACCTCAAAATCCTCAACACTCCCAACTGTGCCCTTCAGATTGTGTGAGTATCGAGCTGCGTCCAGCAGGCTGTGGTGCCTCGACAGTGCCGTGGAGAGGTACAGAAGCTGGGGCCCATCCAGGAGCCTGGCACAGCTGGTGGCAGCTCCTGAGGGGATGCAAAATGTGCCCCCAGAACTGAGTATCGAAGCCTCTTGCCCTGGGCTCCTGCTGGGCTCATGGTGGTCCTGGTCCCTTCTGTCCAAGCCCAGCTGGCTGCCAGGGGGCCGGAGATACTGTGGGCTTCATCTGCCAGGGCTCTGGCTGCAGCCCTGTGCTGGCAGCAGCCGTAGTTGTCCTGCCAGCTTGGGGCTGCAAACCCACTCCTTTCTTGTTGCCAGAGAGCACACAACAAATTCTTGAGGTCATCTTCTGCCATTTGGTGAAGCCTTTGCAGCTCACTTAATCTGCATACTTTCTCTCAAGTGCAGCTTAGTGAGTGTTTTGCTTTTGCCTGGTGTTGAGCACAGTTGCCAATGTTTTATTGAATTCATTTGGAAAACCAGATCATACAAACACAAGGGGACAGAGATCTTTCCTGGGCACACAAGGCTGGTGGAGATACAGGGAGAGAGAGCCCAGGACTTCAGGGATATCCTAGGGTACTGCCTAGACCGAGGAAGGGAGACCCAGAGCTCTGGAAAGGTCCCTTTCTCAACAGTCTTAGGGCTCAAAGTAGGGCGAGGTTGCAGTTGGAAGGAAGACTGCGCCTTCTCAGCATGTCCCCACCCTCTCGCCTGTTTGAGGTCTGGTTTCCTCCTCATTCTTTTTACCCTCTGCACTTACTCTGTCATTTACAGTATGTCTCGGGCCCTAGAAGATAGATTTTTTTTTTCTTTTCAGTTACTAGAGATTAAACCCAGGGCCTTTGCATTGAGCTACAACCCAGTCCCTTCTTAATTTTTCATTTAGCAACAGGGTTCTCACCGAGCCCCTGATTTGCCCACATTGGGTTCAAACTTGCAATCTAGAGACTTGAGGCTGTTTTGTCAGCACGTTGAGTAAGATCCTCTGTCTGCTGGTGGGGTGTGTGGAAGGTGCTGTGTGTAGCCAGTGTGGACCTGCTGTGTGGCACAGATGTGCCAGCTCACTTCAGGGAGCATCCTGACATGGGGAGGGACCCATGCGGATCTCAGAGCTGGGAAAACCCTAAAGCAAATACACGGTGGTGCCCAGGCCTGCATGCCACGCACCTGCACACGGTCCCCAGGGCGGGGAGTCATCCCAGACTCTCATGGCTGTGCCCAAGACACCATGCTGGGCTCAGCTGGCCACATAGCTCTGCCAGGCTGGGCAGGGTGTCCTGGCCATTTGGGGTTACACAGCACCCAGGAAACTGTTTGCTCGTTTCTTCCTCCACTACCTGCGCTGTCCCTGCACTATGCCACCCCTCCTGGCCTGTCCCCTGTCCAGAGCTCAGCAGTTCTCTTTGGAATCACCCTCCAGCCTGCCCTGCATGTGTCGAGGTACCCCATCAAGATAAGGCCATGCTCAGTCTCCGGAGTGCCCCAGCTGAAGCTGCTGTCCTTTGCCCCCACGTCCTCTGTGTGCCCTGACCCACTAGTATGCTCACTCTTGGTCTTCCCTTCTGCTTTATTCACATGCCAACTCCTACTGCACCTTCAAAGCCCGCTCCAGTGTTCCTGGGCTGCATCCTCCCTTGCTGGCATTTCTGCGCCTCGTCCCAGGCAGGGCTAGAGCATGTCACACCCCAGGCTCTCCCCTCCCCAGCCCACCCCAAGTACCTCTCAGTCCAAACCTTCTCTCTGTCTCCACAGCGCCAGGCTGAAGAATAATAACAGGCAGGTGTGCATCGACCCGAAGCTGAAGTGGATCCAGGAGTACCTGGAGAAGGCTTTAAACAAGTAAGAACGTGCGGCGGCCCGGGCGGACTGTCCACTGGCCCCGCCAGGAAGGCTGACTCCAGGGCTGGAGGGCGGAGCTGGGAGGAGGCCCACGTGGCCACCACTGGGTCTGAAAGCTGTAGACACCGCACACACAGCCTCAGCACCGTATTCAGCCTGCATCCACCGTGCCCGACCCTCGCACCTAGGAGCTTTCGTGCCTGGGGTTTTCTAAGCCAGGCAGCCCCTCATGGTCATCGCCTTCATCCTCATGGTCATATCTTAAACCAGTGATAACTTCAAAATCTGTACTCAGCTCGTGGCCTCCCTGGGGCCTCTGGGCACAGTTAGAGGAAAGCGGCTTCTTAGCAGGGAACTCCAAAAACTGTCCTTTGGGACAGCTCCTGCGGGGCATCCCTCTGTGTGGCCTCTGTGTGACCCCAAAAGGCTGGGCCGCCACTGCCCTCAGTCCTCTCCCAGTGGCCTGTGGGGGATCTCAGTGATGGGTCTGGGCTCCTCTGAAGCCGCTGCCCCTGGGCTGTGCTCAAGGCCTCCGCATTCCTGTCCTCCCTGCTCCAGCAGCATGCATCCTGCTTCCGTCTCTCCTCCAGCCTGCCCGAGCCATCCTCCCTCTCCTCCCGCCTCCCCAACCCACCGGGCCCTCTGTGAGACTTCCCTCCAGCCCCCTCCAGAACGGAGCCAGCCCCTCCTGGAGGAGGCATGATTGCACCCCACTTTCCTGCGGGAGTCTGCAGAATTTTAATACATGCAGCTTCCAGTCAGAGAGCTTGCTGTGGAATCGGGTTTCCTGCTTGCCCCGAAGCCCACGCAGGCTTGGGGCTCTGCAGACCAGGCCTTCTGAAATCAGAAGCGCAGTGTGCACAGCAGGCGGCATCTTGCCTCAGCCCCTACAGAAGCCATGTGGGTTCTCAGGTTCCAATCAGGAACGTGGGCAGATGGAACCCCGGTGCACAAACACGATTCACAGACGGCCCTGGTGGTACATGTAACTTCTGGCAAGGCATTTTATATATATATATATATTATTTTTTTGCGCACATTTTCTTTTGCATTTTGTTTCTTTAGAAACCAAGTGTACTTCAGAATATATTTGTAGTGGGAGAGTTCATATATTTGAAGTGGAGCCATAGGGATGTCAGTAGCACCCTTTCCTTCGACTCTGAAGCTACTGGCAGTGGGTACAGAAATCTATATCATATATAAGTGTTAATCATTGCAGCTTCTCCATGTTAGCCGCAGTATTTTTTCACTTGTATGACAATTGTATCGTGTGTCATGGTATACACTAGCAATAAAACGCCAGGGGTCTTCCTGGTGTAAACCTCCTACTGTACGTGGGGATTTATTTGTCCATCAGGGCTTGGAGGCAAATGCACAGACCTTAGTGGAGATTGTGAGTTAAGCCACCTGCCGGTCAGGTGTGTAGGACCCCGTGACAGGGTCCATGCTAAGGGACAGCTCACAGGCTGTTCTGTCTCGCAGATTAAATCTGCAGTTCAAGTTTTTGAGTCTTTGTTTTTTTAATCCAGTGGTACGAGTACTAGTGTCCTGACACATACATAATATTTGACTCACTAATCCATCTTCCTCCCTCCTCCTTCTTGGTCCCCTAACAGCCTCATGTAATCCCAAGACTCAACCCCAGTAATATCAAGCTTCCCATGCTCCCACGTAAAACTTCCATGACTCCCAGCCATGGTTAATATTGGGCTTTTTCCCCAGAACAGGTGGCTTCATTCCATAAATCAAATACCATTTGCCTCCAATCACCCTAATGCAACAGTCAGGAGCCAGTCGCTCTAATGGAACTCTGCTAACCAACACTGTCCCTTGCTCTAGATAACCTTGGTAGTACCCAGGGCAGGCACAGCGGGGTCGGGCCAACTTCCTCCTCCTTTGCCCAGAGCCAGGATGGCGTCTGTGCCCCAGGCCTCCAGCTGCTAAAGTGTTACGGGATTTTAGAGAGGGCAGAAAAGGCTCAGCTCTGAGTAGAGCAGGGGAGGAGGGGAGGCTTCAGTGAGATCAGGCTGGCAGGTGGAGACCAGGGATCCTAAGGTGGGTTCCTGTCCCCAGAGGGTCGCAGGGTCAGAGAAATAAAGGTGGGCTTGGCGAATGGGCCTCCTGGCCCCAGAGAGCATCCAGCACTTGGCTGCTCGGGAAGGGCCTGGCCAGCCCAGGCGGGGCTTCCCCTAGAGCCTCCAGCCTAGGACTGAGGCTAAAGATGGAGCCACCCTCAGCCAGCCTGAGTATGTGCAGACTGGGAAATCTCCTGTGTTGCAACATGATTAATGGTTCTAATTTTATCTAAGGGGGCGCAGAGAAGACAAAATGGGGAAAAGAGAAAAGATAGGAAAAAAGAAGCGACAGAAGAAGAGAAAGGCTGCCCAGAAAAGGAAAAACTAGTTATCTGCCAGCTGGACGGACCACAGTGCTCCCCGCTCACTCTCGGCGCTTTATAAACCCGCTGTCCCCTGGCCCCGGTGACCCACATGCTGGGCCGCACTCTGCTCCCCTTTCTGTGCTCCTTAAGGCCCTGCTGGCCTGCTAAGTTATGAAGACAGTAATTGTTCAGAGACTGCGTGCTCAGGACCCTCCTAGCACGGCAGGTCCAGCCCAGGCCACCAGCTCTGTGCCCTGGGTTCCCCGACCCACGGGGACCTGAAGTGCTGCCTAGCCAGCAGTGTCCACAGCCCGCTGGCCCTGAGAGGTGCCTTATGCCTCCACCTGTCACCCCAACCCGCTGTTCCTGCAGCCTTCTCAGGTCGGGCCTTGGCCCACTCACCCCTGTGGTCTGGCCCTCCCCTACCCTGCCTCCCTGGGTCTCTGCTCCCTGCCAGGCTGGACAGAGGCCTCGCCTGCAAGTTCAGGGGTTATGCAAGTTCAGTGGTATGGGGTGCACGGGAGCAGATAGAGATGTAGATGTTTCCCAGGGAGCCTTCTCTTTGGGTGCTTACTCCAGAGTTGTGGAATGAGTCCCCCACACTGGGGACAGATACGTGCAGGGCCTGCAGCTGTGGGGTGTCCCCTCCTTCATGCTGAGAAGGGCTCCAACACAGTCAATCCCCACCAGAGGGAAACATCTGCCTGCACTGAGTCTGCTTCCGTTCTAGAACTTTCCCTCCCACCCCCTTGATGTCTGCGGGTTTGGCCAAGTCTCTCATTGAGATGGGAAGTCATGAAAATGAGCATCTAAAATCACGGACCCTTGTCCTCCTCCACCAGCACCCGTTTCCCGCCCCCTAGGAGTCCTGCTTCCCTTACTTGAGGCCAGAAGGTGCAACTGGGGGACTGGGCTCAGGATGCCGGGTCCCTATGCCCGGGGTGGGGGGTGTCACATATCACACAGCCATCCACCTCCCATGAGGATGCTCTCACAGTGAGGCACCTGCATGGCCGTCACCCCTGCCTCCTGGTCAGCTTTCCCAGCAGCATCACTCTTGGCGGCTGTGGGGACAACAAGCCCCAGCCTCTGGGTGAATAGATGTCCACCAGGTCCCTTCCCCACCCCTGAGTGTTTTCCCGCAGAAGCTGGCACTGCCCTCTCGGGACTCATCAGGGTAGACTTGCTCTTACTCAGCCCTCCAGTGGCACCCAATGTGGGAGCCACTGCGGAGCAGGAACAAGTGAGTTCCACTGGCCTCTCCATTCAGGAGAGGCTCATGAAGCCCCCAAGGGCCATACCCTGCGGCTGAAGACCCTTCCTCTCCTCTGAAGAGCAGAAGACCCTGCCTGGATCCTCTGGGGGAAACTAGAAGTCCAGTCACAGCCAGGTGAGGGGTGTGGGCCATCGTGTGCCACCTGCCCCGGTGCCTCCTAAGAGATCCTGGGGCCACTTCTGGCTCCCTGAGACCACCAGAGTGGCACAGCACCAGCCAAGAGATCCCGAGGACAGATGTGGGGCTGATAGAAGTCAGAAGTGCCTCTGCTCCGGACCTCCGCGCCTACAGTGCCCACCCCACCCCGACCTGGCTGGGATGGACTTGTGGCCTCTGCTGGAGGCCATGCATGGGCCTTGTCCTGTGTTCCATGTGCCGTGCCTTGTGCTGCTGGTCATCTGTCCACTGTCCTGTCACTTCCAGCGCTCCCTCTCCTGCTTTGGCCTGCTTGTCTCCCGCCCTCCTGCATCCTGCCTGCCCTGCCCCACAGGGAGACACGTGACCAGACCACAAGCAATGCCGGGCCGTGACTTTTGTGTGCCCCAGGCCTTGGGAAGCCCCTTAACAGTGTCTCCTCTGTTCTGTTAACAGGAGGCTCAAGATGTGAGAGGTGGGCAAGACGCCTGCGAACCTTACAGGAGCCCAGGCCTGCAGTCAGTGTTAGGGAGGGGCCAGTGTCCAACTCCTGGGCAGGACCGGACACAGGGCTAAGGGCTTTGTTTGCACAGCTCCCCTACCCTCGCCATTGATTCTGTAGCAGAACTCATGGTGTTTATTTCTCATTTAGTTTGATTATCCAGTGTTAACATGTCAGATAGGAACTCAAGCTAAGGCCATTATGTTATTTGTTTTATTATAATATCTTTCCCGTGAAGCCCCCCCCCAACCGTTGTGAGTTTTGTATCTTGGTTGAGATGGGAGGTTCACCCCCTGTCCCAGCAAACGGGCCTGCCTCCTTCCCCCAGATGGCGAACAGCAGGGTTCCCCAGGCCACAGAGGCCTGGGTCAGAGTAGAGACCAGCCCTCCTGCCGCTCCCTCTCACCCATCGCTGTGCTCATCATTCTGTGTCTCATCCATCCGTCCATTCATCCACCCATCGTCCTGTGTCTCAAGACTGTCTCCGTCACCCTGAAAAGGACACTCTGCAGATCAAAGCTGTCATTCCCACTGGGCACTGAGAGGGAAGCAAAGTGCCTGTGAAACACTGTATGCACCTCTGTCTTGTGCAGGGGGCCCCCCTGTCTGCAGTTCTCTTCTGTGTCCCCAGTCACAGCCAGTGTCCCCCTCTGTGACTCCTGTCTGGGTGCATGTGCTGCCCCTTCCTGGTGTGCAAAGACTGAGCGAGGGGAGATGCCCGAGGGCCTCTGCCTGGTTCCCAGTGCAGACTGTGACTGACTCGGGCAGCCTCAGTTTCCCCATGGAACCAGCAGACAGAACCTGAGGGAATATGGGCGGCAGCAGCACCAACCCCAGCCCTGCCCTGGGTTAGTGTCTGACCCCCAGCAGGGTTGCTCTTTTCTCTTATGCCTGTGGTCCAGCATCTCCAGCAGGGCACGCATTCCTTCAGGAAAGGGGCCCAAATCCCTGGACTTGGAGTGTGACCCTCTGACCGAGAGCAGTCAGTATGCAATGCTGCTCAAAACTGTGGGTGGGCAAGGCTTTCTGCCCGCTCTCCCCGTGGTCAGTCTCCCCAGTCTGAATGGAAGATGCCCGTAAAATTCTTTAAATGCAGAAGGTGCAGAAAGGGTGAGCAAGTCCCGAGTCGTGAATATCTTGAGATGTCCTCCCTGGCTGTCGGTAACACACCAGGCGTTACCTAAATTGCACACTTCAGAAGCAGGAGGCAAATCTATCCACCAAAAGTTTCCCCTAATTTAAACAAGAATTAAAATTCTCAAACCAGCCAAGGCAAGGGAGGCTAGGGGAGGTCTATTAGCTCCTGGTATTAGAACTAATTTCAAAACTATGTTTTGAAATTGACCATCACTACAGTGATTCTGCGTTATCCCGGAAATGACCAAATCTCAGTGGACAGTGGCTTTCCAGGTAGTCCCAGTTATTTAAATTCTTTATGGAAAATTCAAAAGACTCTTTCCTTGCAATCTATGACCCAGGACCATTCATCCAGTCAAATCTCTTGCTTTCCCAGGACTAGCTTGAGTCCAGATACCACCACAGTAAAGCAGTCACCTCTGTGCCTCCTCCCCAGGGGACAGCAGATCAGAGTAGAGATGGCAGAGGCAGCATTTGTGTGACAATTCATCCTCCCCTGAGGAGCTGCCCCTGCTCGGAGTCTGACTGGCTGTAGTGAATCCGCATTTCAATGGTCCATTTGCAAAGGAAAAGTCTTCCCCAGTCTAATCCCTTTGCTTTAGAGTCAAGTGCACTGCACCGGGGAGCTGTGACTGAGGACACCAGCTGTCCCCCCACATTCCCTGGGCTCTGTGACCCGTGCTCCTCAGCTGCCAGCCTTTGCACCGGGTGGGAGGGAGCTAGGGACTGTGATTGTGTTGTGTATGGGCGTCCAAATCCTTGCCTTGTGTCCTTTATACCATTGTCTGTCCTCTGCCAGCCACTGAGACCCCAGCGAGGGTGCATATATCCTCGAAAGGAAGAAGTTGGGCTCTGAAGAGCAGAGGTGGGCTGCCTGTGTGTTGGGAGTCCCGAAACCTGAGCCCTCTCCCACAAGACCCCATCTGCCCCTCTATGGTGCGTTTTTGTCTCTGGTTTTTTTGCCTATTAGGGTCTTCTGACCTGGGAACCAAAGAGCACCCTTCCTGAGGGTGGGCCCTGATTCCTCTATGCAGTTTCCCTGACCATCCTGAAGGAAGCCCAGCCCAGAGGTGCTTCCAGAAACCCTCAGCTCCCCCAGGCTGACTGTGGCCTTGCCAGGTTGTGGTCCGCAGCCTTGCTGAGCTCTCAGTGGCCGAGCAGAGATGGGTTCTGTGTTCAATGTGATGAATACTGTATCTGTGTTGTCAGTCTCACCTCCCGATAATGTGAAGCTGGCCCAGAAGAAGGTGTCCCTGTGCAAAATGTGTGCTTTTTTTGTTAACAAGTCTTTGAGAAGCAGCAATTTCTACTCTGAAGTCATATCAGTCTGAAAAGATATATGTGCACTTAACAGTTTCCTAATAAAAATATGCAGATGGAACTACTTCGGGTCTGAAATAAGTGTTGCAATTTTCCAGACTTGGCTTCCCCCTCCAAGCCAGACCCAGGATATAATCATGCTGCAGTGGTTGGTGGGACATTGGCCATCCTCATCCCAGACACAGTGGAAGCTGAGACAGTGCGTGTGTCCTCACAGGGGAAAGTGTCTCTTCCTCGGAACACCTTGGGTTTGCAGGAATTGCAACTGAGCCCTGGGCTCGACCCTGATTGTAGGGTCCCAGTGGACAGGATCCCACCAGCTAGCGCTCAAGGACCTGTCAGAGGGACAGGTGCAACAGCGACTAATTCAGTGAGGCAACCTGGGAAGAGTGGGGATCGGTACCCTAAGCCTGTCCCTCAGTGCACACCTGGCTCTGGGTTTACACCAAAGTAGTTAGTGACCAGATTGGGTCAGGCTGTGGCTGGATTGATCTTATGTAAGATCTGGTTCTGCAGGCCACTAGTGCTGGGTGACAGGACCACTCAGGTTGACTAAGGCCCTCTTGAGGCTGTCTGCCACCAGGATCAGTTCTAGAGCCCAAGGAAGCTTGGCAGAAGTAGGACTAGATCCAGCCAGAGGAACACCATGGAGTTGGAGGGACAGCAGCGAGTTTCAAAGGAGCCCGGTTCAGGACAGCTCAGGGCCTGTGTGGCCAGCTGACTTCCGGAAGAGCTGACTGCCATGCCACAGCGCCTGCCCCCCTCACCTCACCCCCACTTAGCAGCAGCGGCCAGATGCCAGGCCCTGCCTGGGGCTGAGGGTTCTGGTGACAAGACCCAGCCCTGATCCCACAGGATCCGATGTAAGAGCATTTTAACAAAGTGTGGGGTGTCGGGCATTGGGAGATCTGAGGTCCCTAAAAATGTGCGCTGGAGCTGGGACTTGAGAGCAGTTGGTTCTCTCTCAGGGTTGGGGAAGGAGGTGGGGGCTTAGAGGGTGGGTGGGGTGAGGTGGGCTCTGGTGCTCTCTCCTGTCCCACACACAGGGACCGGTCCTGGCTGACAGGAAGCATGGCCCGGCTTGGTTCTCTGCCTGGAGTAGAGCCATGAACCTGACAGCGTTGGGTCTGCTTGGTCCCTTTGCCCATGCTGAGGATGGCTGGCAGTGGAAGACAGCAGAGAGACCCACATTTCGGAGACACTGAAGTGGGGTCATGAGGCCAGGGAGCCCCAGGCCAGGGCTGCCAGGAGGTGCTGGGAGATGTGGTCCTCAAAAGGTCCTGACCCCATGCGCTGGCTGCCATGAGCTCCAGATAAATTCTTCTCAAGCCAGAAATGAGAGTTTTGGCTTTGACCCCCAAGTGACCACGGAGTGGGTGAGGAACCCTAGAGAGAGGAGGGGGAGGGACTGGGCCCACAGAGTAGCCGACAAAGGCCCCCGCCCTCTCCCTGGCTCAGCTTGACCTCTGCTATGGTTCCTATGTTTGCATCTAGAGGTCCCCCCAAAGCCTCATGTGCTGGTTGGTGGGGCTTTGGGAGGTGACTGGATCATGGGGTGTAATGCTCACTGGCAGACTGGTCCACTGGTGAGTTTATAGCTAACAGTGGTGCTGGGAGGTGAAGCCTGGAGGAGGCAGTGGGACACTGGAGGTGTGGCCTGGCAAGGTCCCTCCCTTGTCCTCCCTCAATCTCTGTGCTCCCCATCACCTTGCCTGGAGCTATTCCTCTCTTCCAGGCCCCTCTGCCATACTACTGTGCTGCCAGCCACCTGCACAGACAGCCAGACCCCAGGGTTCTGGGGACCCAGAGCTCCCAGAGGACCCTGTGCCTAGCACCCTGGTATCTGCCAGAGGCCTGACTTCTGGGAGGGCACAGTGGGCACTGGACAACAGAGCTGATGTCATCTGGCTGGACCAAGGGCAAGCAGCAGCCTCTGGGCAGCTCTGTCCACATCTAGTGCTACCACTGGGGCAAGAGCTGCGTGAACCCCCAGGCTTGGGGCTCTGCAGCATCTCAGGGTGATGGGGTCACCCCTTGGCCTAGAGACCAGACAGACACAGCAGCAGCATGCACAAGTCCCAGGCTTCCTGCTGCTCCTAGGGAAGGAAGGGGTGGTGTGTGGGAAAGACGCGCTGAGCACTGCTGCCCAAGCCGAGGTCCCTCCCTCCCCACTTGGCTGCGTCTCCACCTCCCTCCCAGCTGGTGTCCAGCTTCCTGTGTCACAGAATGAAAGGCGGAACGAGGAGTCCACACAAGCTCCACCTCATATCCAAAAACCTGTCCCCGTATAGCCACCACTGTCCCTGTTATCGTCTGTGTGGAGCCCAGTGCTGCCTGGTCTCCTAGCCCCTGAGAGGTGGAACCCAGCACTGCTCACAGGGGAGGGGACAAGAGGACACCTCTGCCGACTCCTCCCTTCTGTACCATAAAGCTATCACTGTGAGTTGGCCGTGATGATACTCACCTGTAATCCCAGCACTCTGAGAGGCTGAAGCAGGAGAATCACAATTTCAAGGGCAGTGTGGACCACAACGTACTGAGACCTTATCTCAAAGATGTATTTAAAGGGCTGGGTTGGAGCTCAGTGGAAAGGCCTTGGGTTCAACCCCCACTGCTGAAAAAGTTCAGTCTTCAAAGCCATGTCACACAATCACACCTCTGATGAGACACGCAAGAAAGCAACAAAATCAGCCCCAGTAGTGCATCCTCCGACCCTGCATTGTGCTGTTTCTCCTCCCAAAGAAGCCCATAGAGTGCTGTGCCCCCGTGTCCACTAATCCTGACCCCGTCCCCATCCCCAGTACATTCCCAGCCCTCAGCTGGCCCACTACAACTGCTCTTCATCAGGGTCTCCAGAAGACCCACGTCATCAGGAAACCGAAGGCCAGCTCCGGGCTCCTCAGGGCTTGGCTCGGCCTTGCGGCTTGCCTCCCTTGGATAGTGCCTCTGTCCACCCCAACACTCTCCCCTCTCCGCCCCTTGCCCCCTCTGCTCTATTTTCCTCTTTCTCCTCCAGGTGACCAGCACCCCAGGGCTCAGTCCTCCAGCTCTCCCTCACACCTGTGTGACCTCCTCGCTCCTGGGCTCCGGGCAGCACTCCCGGGTCCCCTCTGACAGGCATGACAGGCACAGGGATGTGACTCTGAGACCCACTGCCCCCGCCACTGCTACGAGGCGGCTCTGCCCACTCCATGGGCCAGTGTGGCTATGACAGAGGCGGTGACAGGGTCCAGAAGGTCTCTTGCCTCTGGCTCCCATCCCCTCTGACCTGGCCCCTGGCCCTGGGCAGGCCCTGCTGGCCTGGGTGGAAGACCCCTACATAGGATGCTGTCCAAACTCCAGTGCCAGAAACAGCACTTGTGAGTCTCTGCTCACGTGGCCTCCTCGTGCTGCTCGCCCCATAGGCCTGCCCAGGGCACCTCTATTCCCTGCTCCCCAAACCTCACCAGGGAGGACCCAGTTCATCTTCCTCACCATTTCCCCCAGTCACTTTTGGTTGGCGGCAACTGACAGTTCCCCACCTTTTGAACACCTTCTGTGCTCTTCTCTGTGACAAAGGTAGCAACCCCTGCTCCCTGGCTGTGTACCCTCCTGCGCGCTCGGGGCCGCTCCGTAAGCTGCTCTGCAGACCCAGCCCCAGCTCACCCCACGTCTGTCTGTGGGACCCTCGCTCTGCCCCTCTGGGTCTCCTGTGCCTAACACTTCTCCAGGTCCCAGCATGTGGGCGCTACAGTGGTTCCCTCCCCGGGGCCCAGGTTAAGGCATCCACTGCTTCTCCATAGCCCCTGCTCCCCAGGTCCCCTGCCCCGTGCTATGGCACAGTGCCCTGCAAAGCATTGTGAGCCGCCTTGGCCCAGGCCCTGTGGCTCTGGCCTTTGCAGCTGGTGGCCCCAGTCAGTGCAGGTCCAAAGGGCAGTGACATGGACAGTGCAGGACTGGGGACCCAGGAGCACCCTAGGGGTGGAGGTGATCCAGACACTGCCATGCAAAACAGACAAAGCAGCGCCTGGCAGGCTTCTCTGAGCCCTTCTGCACCACACGAGGCAGCAGCAGGGTGGGCCTTTGGAGGGAGGGCTGCCAGGCTCAAAACATGATCTTGTCAGCATTCAATCCAGGGCCACGGTGGTTGCCCACTGGGCACTATCCTGGCCCAGTAGGTGCCCCTAGACACATTGGGCATGGTGGCCAGCCCTAGGAGGGCACAAGAGACAGGACCAGACTTTGGAACAGTTGCTGGCCAAGCTCAGAACTGCAGGCAGAGAGCAGCTCAGGATGGGTGTGGCTGCCCCGAGGCTGCAGGGCCCAGCACAGTGCCATTGACCTTCTCCTCCCCTCTTCCCTGGCACCCCCCACAATGTGGGACTGAGGGCCCCCATCACATGGGCTTGCGACCGTGAGTGGACAGCCATTCTGGGCATTCCTGAGCCCCGGGGCACCGGCTGTCCTTCCGTCCGCTACGGGTGAGTTCTAGTGTGGTACTGGCACCCGCCAAGTCCAGCTCTTTCTGGTTCCTCCTAGAGCACTCCTCCCAGGGTACTTGGGAAACTAGAGGCCACTGCAGTCACACAAGCCCCGTGACCGAGCTCCTGGGGACCCAGGGACACCTGGCTGGTGCTTTCCATCAGGCTGGTGCTTCCCAGGACAGCCAAGCCCACACAGCTCTTCCTGCTGCTCCTTTTTCAGTAGATCCAGGCGCCAACCTGAGCGACAGACGGGGAAATGGGGCAGCAATGCCACACAGCCTCTTCTTGCCATCCACACAGCAGCACCCAAGGAAGGGCTGCGACCTGGGCCTGTGCCCCACGCACCAAGGGCACTGCCAGGTTTAGAGGAGAGCACATTCAGGGGCAACGCCAGTAAAACCCGTGCACCCATCAGAAGCAGCAGCTGGAAAACAATGAAAGAGCATCAGGAGGAAAGGAACCGTTCAGTGGAAACGTTGGCCTAGGTACATGCCTGGGTGCACACGTGTGTGCATGTGATGGTGTAAAACGCAATGCTTATTCTCAGTTGTGGCCAGAGCAGCTCCCTCTCTAGTGCTCACACCAGCGACAAACTTCTCCAGCCTTCCTCAAAGGAAGGAAGGAAGGAAGAGCAAATCTGCGGGGGGTAACACCTGCCTTACTGGGCGTGAGAAGCACTAGGAGAAAGTGCTAACCTCCCTGACATTGGGGTGCACCGTACAGCCAAGGCATGGGTCTGCCAGTTACTGTTTTCCTCCCTTACAGAGCCACAGACACTGTAATGAAGCAGGTGACTGAGTGTCACCGAGAGTGTCATGGGTACAGATATGGGGTGTCTGCGTGGTTGGCTGGATGTCACACTCACACAGCAGCAGCTCTGTGACCCAAGCTGTTTCCTCTGACTCGTTCTGGTCATTGCTAGGACCATTCATGGTTTGGACCACCATGGGACAGGTGCAGTCCTTACTTTATGTCTCCAGAAAAAGAACAACCCAGCCCCCTGTAGGAGCCATGACCCTGTCTCCAATCCCCCAAGTCACCGGGAGGGGAGTGCAGCTCCAGCATCCCACAGGGACACTCATAGTACCCGGATGCTGTCGACACCCCCAAGCCTTGGGAATGTGGAGAAATGATGTTTCCTTGGATGTCTGTGTCAAACTGTCAGAGGGAACAAGCTTATGGGTTGCAGAGTCCATGCCTGGGGGTGTGAGGATCTTGCCTCCAAACTCCTCCCCCTGCCCTCTCCTTCCTGGAAACATGGACCATTCCCCGGCCTCCTTTTGCCTCTCCCTTCTCCCCTCAACCTAGGCCTGCCTCTGGGGCACCAGACTGCCAGGTTGGCCTCTCCCACTCTCTTGAAGCTGGAAAAAAGACCAGGAGGCAAGAGGAGGGCAGAGCACAGTCCACAGGCTTGGAAGAGGTAAAGCTCATGGGTCATTGCAGACTCTTCAAACCGCACAGGAGTCCCAAGAAGTAGCCCAGCCCTGGGCTCCTCATCCTTGGCCTTGGTGCAGGGAGAAGGGGACGGTGGGGGGGGGGGTCTGGCACAGGTAGGACACTAGTCTGGCAGTCCCTGCCTGTCTGAGTCCCAGGCACCTGGCAAGTGCTGGCTCTGCACTGGAGATGGCTCTTCTGTCCTGCTGATTGGGAAATGGCCAAGTAAGCCACGTTCCTGAGCCATGCATGGCAGCAGTGAAAGCCTGAGTCGGCACAGAGTGTTACCAGGCAGCTCCTGCTTCCTGTGGCATGGACACCCAGGATGCAGGTCAGGAGCCGCCGCAAGTGTCTGCGGGTGATAGAAATGTTCACAGAAGTGGAAGAAGGAAGGGTTAGCTCTTTCTAAGTGCTAGACCAGGGACTGATAAAAGGGGACACTAGCAATAAAACACTTCCAGGAGGCAAGGTGGCTACCCCAGACATGTGACGGCATGAAAGCTGCCCTCCCTGGGAGGAGGGGGGTCACTCTGTGCACCTCCTCTGCATGCCTATCGTGGCTGGCTCGAGGGCGTGCTGGGGCTGTGAGGTTGGGTAAGCTTTTGGGGCTGGGGAGCACCTTGCTGAGATCGGGTCTGTGCCTTGGCTCTGTCCCCAGAAGCCTGCAAGCTGTGTGTCCTTCCTGAGTTCCTCTGCTGCCCTTGCTGCCCCTTTCTGCAGGAAGACCCTGTCTAGGGAGATATGGGTCCTCTCACTCAGCCTCTGCAGAAATGCCTTGCCCACCCTAAGCTTTGGGCCTTGCTCTCCTTAGCCTAAATCTCTCCACCTGAGTTACCAGCTTGCCAATATCACAGAAATTTCCAGGTCCTGAGACTCCATCCCAACCCACTGTGAACTCCTTGCAAGACATCTTAACACAGAACACTGAAAGGAACAGCCCGGGGTTGTGTAAATCACCCCTGCATGGGCTCTGGGACTTATGGCCCAGAGCAGGAGGTGACCGTGCTTCCAAACCAAGACCCAGGGCTCCTCAGGGCTATTTGTCCCTGCAGCATTCAGGTATAAATCTGCTGCCTGCGAGAGGGTTGGAGATCATTTTTCCTTCATTTTTCCTACCATGAACAGCAAATCTTCCCTTGATATTTCACTCATTCTTAGTTTTGCTGATGGTTTGCAAACCACCGATCTCACAGTTTTGAACGCATATGTTCTAGGGAGATCAGATTCCCAGATTCCAGCCTTCACCCCCCCCCATTGTTCCCGCCTCAGCAAATTCATCCCGCCAGCTGTCCAGCAGGACCCAGCACCACTGCATGCCTGCCTAACGGAAAAGAGTCCCTCTCGGCCAGCCAGATGGACTCCTAACCCCCTCCCCAAAAAGAAACGCAAATCGAGCAAGACAAACAGCCCTCTCCGGGGTCCCTGCATGCCCACTCTCAGCCTGCTGCCACCCAGAGTTTGCTGAAGGTCAGCAGAAATGTCCCATGAAGGATAGAAGTACACTGATTTCCTCTTCCCTGCTCCAGTGAGCTTTTCCACAGGAATCAGGACAGAGCAGAGCCGGCTCGGAGTTCCCGGCACCGAAATGTTTCTTCTTCACATCTCTGCACCGTTCGGTGGTGTCAGAGTGAAACAGAATGAGACAGAGGCTTTCGTGTGTTTTCTGTTGCTAAAAGAGAATGCCTGTGCCTGGGAGATTTATAAAGCCAAAAAACTTGTTCAGTTGACAGGGAGGGGGACCAAAAGTCCAAGGTCAGCAGCCACACCTGGCTAGCGTCTCCTGCCATGTCACAGCTGGGTGGACGGAAGGGTGGGCAAGTGTGGGTGCGAGGAAGAGACACGGAATTCCATCTCCGGCCCAGGAGAGGCCTGGACCCCTGCTAAGCTCTTCTGTCTCTTCCAGCCACCTCCAAATGTGGCCCCAGGCGGTCACCTTACACAGGAATTTCAGAGATCACAAACCATGTTCCCATCACAGCAGTAGAGACAGGCATCCTAGGAGGCCTTGGCTGGGCTGGGATAGCCATGGAAGACTGTCCTCTCCTGCCTCTGTCCTCCCCTGCCTGCCTCCGGCTCAGTCTCCTTCTACTCAGGGGTCTGAGGTGTGAGTCTCGTCCCCAGACTGCACCTGCTGCAACTGGCCAGCACCAGCTCTGCAGTCTCCTGCCCTCGGCCATGTCCGAGCGTCCTCCATCACCATGGTTACAGCCCAATGCACTGTCCCAAGCAGAAAGGTGGTGGACCTTGGGCTCCATGTTTAGGAAACGGCGTCTGGGTCTAGTAGGAGCCCCGTGTTCCCCAGTGAGTTCACGTTACCCTCAGATGATGCTCATGTGGATCTGTGACAAGGGACATTACTCTGAAGACTTCCTGTGGTTACACTCACAGGGAAAGCAGGACATTAACTTAAGACATTACATTCACTTGATTAAAAAATGGGTAATGCAGACCAGCCAGTCCCTCCCAGCAGGCAGATGGCATAGACTGGCTATGGTCACTGCCCATGCAGATGATGCCCCCAGGGGCTGTTAGGCCCCATCTCCCAACGTCCCCCAGCCTGCTAGAGAGCATGCAGTGACTAGGCCTATGGGATGTTCCGGGTCCCATCCACAGCCATGGCCACAGGGCTGTGAGTCAAGTCCTCGAGGTAGCACAGACAGCAGTGCTCGGGAGGCTCTGCAAGTGGCCTAGGTGCTGGCCGCAGCCACCCAAGCTCAGGGAGCCCAGAGCCCACCCAGGACACCTTGCATGCACCTGGCTCGGGCCAGGCCTTGTCCTGCACCCACGCAGTCATGCACTGGTCACCCACGAGTCACCCCTTGGTCTGGCCATATGGAGCCCCACACCCAGTGCTCTGCTCAAGGAAGTACCCCACGGCACCACAAGAGGAGGCTGGCACCTCGGATGTGCTCGGTGAAGTGGCCAAGCCCATGATCCTACCTGTCACAGGTCCAGATCAGTTTGGGATATGACACGTACATACAGCAGCTGTGTGTCCCAGATTCAGGATTGCACTGAGCACCTCAAAATCCTGAGGGTGTCCCACACACCGAAGGTAGGGGTCACCCACTGGGGGCTAAGCAGGCCCTGCACATGTGCTCCTTGATCTCAGTGCCCTCAGTGCCCTCTCCTCAGCAATGGCTTTGTTATCCAGGCAATGTGAGACCCAGGGTCACTGCTTTCTGGATTGAAGCCCTCCTGGTACCTCCAGATGCCAGGCCTGCACTGGGCCTCACTAGCCCCATCCTCCTCCCCAGGATGGCCCTGTAGCATGGATGTTTCTACTCAGACCCTCGCAGACAGAAGGCTATGGCGAGGGCCACGGGTGGTTGCAGGAAGTATCCTGCTCCAGGCCTGAAGCAGGGGCAGAGAGAGAGAAAACGCCAAAAGGCAGAGATGGGTGCTGTCCCAGCCAGTGTGGAAAAAGCCGATCTCCCTCCCTATGCGCTACAGCCCCAGTACGAGTCCCACCTTCGGGGAACCCCCTGTGTCCTGCACCCTCTCTTTACCCCATGACACTCGGGCCACACACTTGCTGTTGCAGCCCCGCTGAACACACAGGTTTCACGGGACCAGCAGGAATCTGGGTTCCATCCCTGCCCCTGCCCCCACCCAGTGACCCATCAGGGGCTCCCACAGTCCCACCCTACACCTGGAGCCTCCCCTACATGTGTGTACATGCACAACACACACACACACATGCACGCACGCACGCACATACGAATGAACACGTAAACACACACGGCCTTAGAAAAGTAAACTCTAAGAGCGCCCAGAACCCCGTGAACCTCCACAATGATCATATCTACCTTGAGTTCTTGTGAGCTGCCTGTGTGAATGTGTGTGTCTGTGTGCTTCTGTGCACCTCTGTGTGTGTGTTTGTGTGTACCTCTGTATGTGTCAGTGTGTCGGTCTGTGTGTCTATGTGAGTATGTCTCTGTGTGAGCTGCCAGTGTTTTTGCACCTGTCCATCTGTGTGTCTGTGCATACATCTGTATGTCAGTCTGTGTGTCTGTTGTGGTCAGGATTTGAGAGGGAATATATTTAATTCAGGACACATAATTTATAGGATTATTTTATAATAGTCATCCAAAAAGTCAAATGCAGAAAAATGCAAGAGATTAGTCCGCATACCAGAGACCCAAAAAATCCAGCTGAGGGCCTGGATCCCATGGCAATGTCCGGCTGGAGGCCTAAAGCCCACAAGAATGTCTCATGCAAGTCTGTATCAAGGAGCTACATTGCTCAGCGGTGGAAGCTAAAAGGTCTGTACCAGTAGGCTGAGGGATCTGCACTGGAGCCAGGAAGCAATGGTCAAAGTAAGGACCAGAGCTACCGCGAAAAGAACTGCAGCCATCCTCAGAGACAGTGAGGACTTGAGCTCCTCTGACGATGAGAACAGCTGAGTTCATAGCAGGAAAACCAGTGATGCAAGCTTCTCCAGGAGAATCCACAGTGCACCATCTTCCTCTCCAGCTCTCCTTGTATGCTGTTAGCAACGATCCTCAGGTGGGCCTTCCGCGCCCAGCACTGCCCCAACTCAGTTCAGCTCGCTGTTACAAGGTGACTATTAGTTAATCCACCACTGTGTCTATCTGTCTGTGTGTGTCTGTGTGTCTATATCCAGCAGGTCCTGGCCCTACCCCTTCAGTCCCCAGGGCCCTCCCCTAGCTCAGCCTGCAGCGCAGTCGCCCTGGAGTGACATGGGTGGTAAGGACAGCCCCATAAGTCCAGGGCTTTGGTGAGTGAATGTTGACACAGACCTCAAAGGCAGCTGCTTCATGGAGTGGCACAAGGGGGCCACAACAGGTACCTCTGTCCCTCTTCCTTGTCGTTTGCCCCAGAGCCACCAACTGGGAACAGGGTCAGTGGGAAGGGTAAGTTTGGGATATTTCTGCCCTGGGCCCTTCTGCTCTGCCACCCTTATAGACACCAATTGTGCCACCTTCTGACCACCCTGCTCTGGAGCACAGCATCTCTTGTCACACTTCGGGGCAGCCCTTACAGTAGAAGCACACAACCAGGTACAGGGGAGGGAAGACACCTAGTACTTGGGGACACCTGGCAGACCCAGGCCGCTGTGCACACTTAGACTGCTGACCTGGGGCAGGGTGCTGAGCCTCTGAGTGCCAGCCTTGTCCCCCAACCTTCCCTGGGGGGAACCGTGTTGATGGATGAAGATGTTGGACACGCTAAGGGCACCAACTGGGCAACGTTTCTCACCATGGTTGCTGTGCATGCTGGTCGCGTGGAGAGCAGGCGCTGAGCACGGTGTGGCCAGATACGACGGAGACAGGAGCAACCTTTGTGGGGTGCATCTTCCAGTCCCTGTGGACTCTGAAAGCCCAGCCCTGCACCCCACGCTTTCTCTTACACAATGTCAAGGTTAGATTTACACTTGAGGCTCAGGAGAGCGTCACAGCTGTAACACAGCCATGGAATAGCGCTGAGTGTGGCAGATGGCACTGTGACCAGAGGACACAGCTGCATGACAAGGTGGTGTGCGTGACACAGGTGTGAGGACATGGCACAGATGGTCATGCATGGTGACTTGAGCACAAGCACTGGGACACAATGAACATTCACAAGTCACCAAGACAAACACCAAATGATGGCTGGGCAGACAGCACCGTTATGGGTGATACCCGGATGTTGCCCAAAGCCTTGAGTACGCTGTGGATAGTGACTGGATCATGGGGCCACATGGCTTGCTGTTGGGAGATGGGACCTGGTCGGCAGAGGCGGACCACTCAGGAATGCCCTGGAAGGGTTTGCCTCCCTGTCCAGCTCCCTCCTTTCTCTCTCTGCTTCCTGTTGCCATTGCGAACAGCTGTCCTCCACCATGCACTGTGCCAGGCCTCTGTGCCAGGCCGTCCTGCCGTGGAGCCGGCCCACTGCAAACTCTTCCTCCTTTGAGTTGTGGGTATCTCAGAGATGAGAAAGCGCCTGAGGCAGCATTGGACAGAATGGACACATTGGGTACAGTCAGCCAGACTTTGTCCCACTGCTCAAAAGCATAAGTCACCTTTCACAATCTGTGACTCCTTCCCATGCTGAGTTCCCCAGGAGGCTGGTGGACAGTTTGGGACAAGTGTCACTGAGTCCCCAGGGCCTCCACGTGGGAGGCCAGGGTTACTGCAGGCCATTTGCACCATGCACTGTTGCTCACTGGGGAAGCGTCTCTTCCTGCCTTGGACTCAAGCAGATCCCAGGCTCTCCTAGGCCCTGAGAACAGCAGGGGTGGGCAGCAAGCTTGTGCGCCAGCAGCCGGGGGCCACGGATCATGGGTGAAGGTAAGAGGCAGGGGACGCATGGATGTGGCATAAGGCACTGGCCAAGGCCACAGCTGGATGGGCTCAGCTGAGGCCCCGGGAAAGAGCAGGCTGTGTAAACATGGACACTACCACCAGTGCTGAAGTGTCTCTGACAAGCGCTGTGCCTCAGGGGCCCATCCCACAGACAGCGGCTCTGTGGCAGGAACGTGGGTTCCAGTTCTTCTCAACTCCATCCCAAGAGGCACCAGGGGAAAGAAAGACAAAGGAGAGGCAAAGAGACAGAGAAGGAGACGCGGAGAGACAAGCTCTGGAGAGGACCTGAGCCCCGCCTTGTCCTCTGTCCACCTCCTCTGGGCCTGGGTCTCATTGTGGGTCCCCATAGGAGACAGGAGGTGGTGACAGCAGAGTTCCTGGTTGGTATCTGAGCCCCAAGCTACTCAGCCATGGGCACTGATGGTAAATTCTGGTCCAGACATGCCAGTCCCCATGAGCCACAGTGCTCTGGGTTTGAGGATTAACCCCGTTGGCCCTGAGAATCCTCACTAGCGATGCTTTTGGCCGCAGCTTCGCCTCACGATCCTGAGAGAATCCATCCCCAGTGTTTGCTTGAACTATCTCACTTTTAGTATTATTTTTGCACAGGCGCAGGATACCAGTAGTCTTTGGGAATAAGAGTCAACATGCTATTTATCTCATGGCCTTCTGTTTTCAGGATGGCTTTTTCTGTTACAAAACAGTAATTCTCCATTGCCAAAAATTAAGTGATGGCTGAAAGTGAGCTGTGATTTTCTCTAAACAGGAAACCGGAAGAAGACATGGGCCCAGCCAGGATCACCAGTGCCCACCGAGGCACCATAGCTGGGCTGTACAGGTCACGACAGGGCTGACCCTCCTGAACTCCCAAGAAGCTGGGGGGTGGAGAAGGATTCAGCCATGTCCAGGTCTCCACAGCGCTTTCTTCCTCCTTCTACCAGGTCCCTGGCTCTGAGGACACTGTCCCCCAGCCACATCCTGTCACCTCCGTCCCTGCCAGCACAGCCTTCTAGTGCTACCACCAGCCTAAAGACCCCTCCCACTTACCAAAGCTGACCACTGGACATCAAGGGACATGCAAGGAGAGGAACACAGACAGGAAGAAGAAGGAGAGTGACAAGGCTCTGGGGAACTGCTCCCTCTTTCTGCAAGACCCCATCTCTGCCCGTGACACCTGGCACCTGGCTTACAGCAGGTCCAGCCTCCTGAGAATCACTTCCTGTAAAGCTTACTCGGGGTGTCGGTCTTCCTCTGGCCTCATTCGGTCTTGATCACCTGTGTGCAGCTCTGTGTGACCAGTAAGGTGGTCACCAGTAAGCTGCACACATTTTCACTGTGGTGAGAAAGCATTGGGCACTGGGGACATTGAACTCTGATCCCTCTGGGGATACCGGGGTGGGGTGGCTCCTGCATGGGCGCAGGGAGGCAACTTCTCTACAGTGCACTGGAGGAGCAACCATCAGTCCAAGGGGCCAGAGTCCCGCTACACCCCCCCCCAGTCTGTGTGACCGGAGACCACCCACAGGCCCACTAGAGGTTCACCTGAGGGGAGAGCTCCTACCCAGGCCTCTGGAGCCCCACAGGTCAAGCCAGCTGGGTTGTGCATAGCTCAGGGTGTGCAGGGTACTTTCTACTCTGCAGGATGGAGCCTCACCAGAAGCCAGGGGCTTCCTCACTTCCGTTTCTCCTACTCCATCCACACAGCCAGGTTTGAGGTCACTGATGTCACATGTGCATGTTGCCAACTGTGTGCCTGGTCCTGCGCTGGGTCCTAGCAGCAGCATTCCTCTTCCAGATCCCCATGTGAGGTGACCCTCACTGTCCCTGAGCCCTGGGAAGGACACTAAGCAGGGTGCCCTGTTGGGATGCTATTCCCTGCAGCTCGGGTTGTCTCTGCATTTAGCTTTCACTGCACTGTGATGTTGTGACACCCTTGGACACCTCCATGGTGAGGAGTGACCATCTCTCAGAATGGCCAGGTCTGGCAGATCTGTGCCACACCCAGCCCATCAGTGCTGCTGCAGGTCATAACTATAACATCCCCAAGGCCTGTGTTAAAGAATCTCCTCATGTGGCTTCTCTGGGAGGTGGCAGGGCCAGTAGGAGGTCTTCAGGTCATGGGGGCAATGTCCTTTGAGGGGACAGCCCCATGTCCTCCTCCCTGTGTGCTCCCTGGTACAAGGGGACTGGTTTAGCTACAGGTGATTCTGGGCGGGAAAGCCCCCTTCTAGGTGGCCAGGTGGCTGTAGGGGTCTCTTTGCCACACTGAGCAGTGTTTAAAAATGCAGGACGGGTGCCTACTTTCTTATTAGTGCATAGATTGATGGGATTCGTTTGGCAGATTTGCATATGCGTGTAACATACTTTAATCAATTCTTCCTGCCATCCCAGCCCCTTCCACTAACCTCACACTTTTTGGGGAGTTTCAATGTGTATGATGTATTTAGATCACATTCAGGTCCCTTTACACCCCTCCCTCTTCTTTCCTTTCTCTCCCCTGATAATGGCTTTCTACTGTCTTGGCATGTTCCTTAGATTCCACATATTATGGAGAACATTTGATACTTGTCTTTCTGAGCCTCCAACGTCATGATCTCCAGATCCATCCACTTTTCTGCAAAGGATAACATTCCATTCCTTTTCATGGCTGACTAGTACTCCCTTGTGTATATGTACATTTTTTTCTACCCCTTCATCTGCCGGTGGGCACCCGGACCATTTGCATACCTTTGCTATCGTGAACTGTGCTGTGTGAACACAGGTATGCAGATATTTGCGTCACATGCTGACCTTAACTCCCTTGGGTGTATACCAAAGAGTAGCATAGCTGGGGCTGGGGACATAGCTCCATTTTCAGTTTTGAGGAAGCTCCGCGCTGATTTCCACAGCGGCTGTGCTTCCCACCAGTGGTGTGGAAGGTTCCTCCTCCCCGCTCCATCTTCGCCAGCATTTACCGTACTGTTCTTCTTGATGACAGCCACTCTGGCTGGGCTGAGTCTCGGTGTCATTTCGATTTGCATTTCCCTAGTGGCTACAGATGTGGAACGTGTTTTCATATAATTACTGACTCTTTGTATTTCTTCTTTTGGGAAGTGTCCATCCAGCTCAACAGCCCATTCTTTGGCTGGACTCTGAATTTTGGTTACTGAGTTTTTGGTACCCCAGACAGCACCCCTCTTCCGGAGGCATAGCTGGTTCTTCCTCCCGCTCTGAGGTTGTCTCTTTGCTCCGCTAGCTGTTTCCTTTGCTGTGCGGGAACCTTTCAGTTCGCTGCTGTTCCATGTGTTGATTCTTGCTATTATTCCTGTGCCATTAGAGTCCTATTCAGGAGGGCTTTGCCTGTGCCTGTGACTTCAGCTGTTTCCTCTCTGTTGTCTTTTAGTAGTCTGAAAGTTTCGGGTCTCATACCAGGTCTTTGACGCATTTTGAACTGATTTCTATGCAGTGTGAGAGATACGGATCTAGTTTCAGTCCTCTGCAGTGGATCTCCGGTTTTCCCAGCGCCGTCTGTGAAAGAGACCGTATCTTCCTCAGTGTGTGATTTTGGCTCCTTTGTCCAGAGTCAGGGGACGATGGTTGCATGGCTGGGTTTCCGTGCCCAGGATTCTGTTCCCTTGGTCTAAAGGTCTGCATCGACTTTTAACCTTGAGAATCCCTCCTTCCTATTCTCTCTGCAAGCCTAAGAAACTCTGAGATTATTCTCCACAAAGGTCCCAGAGGCAACTCGGTCATGTGGAAAACCTTCAGAGGAATCTGCTAGCCTGGTGCTCCTGTGTGCACCGTGGAAGAGAGCACAGGAGCTTACACGCAGGGGAAGTTGGGCCCCAGAGTTACAAATGGGGTCTTGCTGCCCCAAACCCAACCCTGTGTCTTTGGGGAAAGAGAGACACAGGGACACTAGCGTGGCTGTCAGCTCCTTCCATATGAGCGACACCCAGGACAATCCACCATTCTGGCTCTCAGTTCAGTGTCATCATCCTATGGTCTCCCTGTCTTCAGGGATGTGATGAGGCAGCCGCTGTGACCGGAGCAGGGGCCCAGGAAGCTGCCCACCTTTGGGCACCTGGGAAGTGAGGGAGAGCAGGGCCAGGGCCCCAGGTCCCCAAGGTCACTCACTGGTGACCTCCTTCTCCCAGCCAGGCTGTACCCCTTCAGTGTTCTCAACTGCCCACAGTGCCAAGGGCTGTGGACTGAGCTTCTGACACCCTTGGGCAACCCTTACCCAAACCCAAGAAGCCACTCTTTCCTTCCATTCCCTTCCCTGGAAATCAGTTCTAGTCCTCATCCCTACACTCACACTGAAGGGGGTCCTTATCTCTGAAGACACAAGAATAGACCAAACAAACGGGGTCTGCTACACCCCCAAGTTTATCACACACTCTGTTCTCCAGCCCTAGGTATCCACAGCCACCCGCTCTTCATCAATAGCAACTCTAAAAGTGCATGAAAACCAAGCACTGTGGTAAATGCCTATAATCCCAGGGCTCAGGAGCCTGAGGCAGGAGGGTGGCAAGTTCAAGGCCAGTTTGGGCTGTAGAGTGAGATCTCATGTCACAAAACAAAAAACAAAAATAAAAGTAGGGGAAACCAAGCAACCAGCCCACCTCCCTCATAAACAGCCATGGCTCAGGCAAGCAGCGGCTGCCCCAGGGAGAGAACCAGCCAGCATTTCCACGCCATGTTGGAAACCAAGCAACCCGCTCACCTCCCTGGTAAGCAGCTGTGAGCCTGCTGGCATGCAGGCTGAGAATCAAACATCCCATTCTTCCCACCTCCCCTCATTAGCAAATGGGAGCCAGAGGTCTGAGCATCTCTTGGGAGGTTGACCATACGCAATATAGCAACTAGGGGGGATTTCCTTCTACCATCTCTTTGAATGCAAATGTTGTTATCATTGTTTTGCTTTGTTCTGATTAATTGTATTGCTCTATTCAATATTCTATTTTGATAGGTTTTATAATGTTCTGTTTTGGTTTGATTTTGCTATATCTGATTGAATGGACAACTATTGTGAAGGTAAAGAGATATACTATAGGACCTATTACTGTTATCCCAGTAACCTGCTGTGATGTTCTGTACCAGTTTCACTGCATTGTCTCAATTGGCATTGTTCTGTCTCGTTCTGTTGTATTTTACTACCTTCAAAATAATAAAAAAATTTTTTTTAAAAAGTAAACAGACAACCTGCATGAGCTCACCTGTCCCCAGGCATTTTCTCTGCAGGAGGCAACATGTGTGGGAATTACATTTATATCAGATCCATTCCTATTCTTTTCTCTGTGGCTCTGTCTTTTGCCAGCCCAGCCTTGGCCTTGGCCCAGTGATGAACCTAGCGACAGGTGAGAAAGAAGAGCCTTGCTCCACACATGCCACAGTCAGGGAGCAGGGGTGGACAGTGCCTGTGGCTCCTGGCCAGGGCCTGGTTGGCCCTGCTGCCCCTCTGCTATCTGGCCTTGTAGATGGAGGACCTGTGACTGCCCTGGGGCTCAGGCCACCCTGTCCCTAGGATACAGAGCCACTCAGCCTTACTGGCCACCCGGGCTGTAGTCCTGTCTGGCAGGTCCTCCTGCCTATGTCCCCTTGCAGTGGGAAGGAACATCCTCATTGTAGGGAGCTGTTGAAGCTGGAGATTGATTATATGTGTGGGGCTAAAGAAAGACCAGCCCAGAAAAACAGAGGGACCAAAACAAGCTATGTAAACAAGTTGTTCCAGCACCAAAAAGGCAAGGGGCCCAGGCCTGCCAGGCAAACAAGTTGCTAGACAGTGGGGTTGAAATTGACATTCTTTTTGGAGGGTACAAATAAACATGCTGCACTGGTTGAGCAGTTCCTTTCCTCTTATCAGGAGGCTAAGGGCTCCACCTGACCCCAGATTTGCCTTTTCTTTTTCTTATCCTCTCATGATCCTTGACCCTAAGGGTCAAGGAGCTGCACTGGGTTTTGGCACCTCATCCTATGACTTCTTCCTGCACCCTCCAAAGCACAGGGAGGGCTGAGCAGAACTGCATCTTTTTTTTTTTTTTAAATCGGTACCAGGGATCGAACTCACGACTGCCTGCTTGCAAGGCAGGCACTTATGCCGCTGAGCTAAATCCCCAGCCCCCAGAACTGCATCTTGTCACCTGAGGCATCTGCAAGCCCCCAGTTTCCTCAATCTCCAACTTGGTTAGAGTGTGTGACAGCCCCTTCTCCCTACAGGGGTAGACCTGGCCCACAGATCTTGCTGCAGACTCTGGCCCTTACCCTTTCCTTTTAGCCCTGCCTCTTCATATCCCCACAGTTGCACAGTGCAGTATTTTTCTGCACCTTCATAGGTTTGGGTCCCTTTAAGCAATGACACCTACAGCTAAATTGGGACTAAGGTTGCAGGGCTTTGAGAGTCTGGAGAAGCTGAAATCAGGATTCTGTGGGTCTCATCTGCTTGATAGCCAGCCCTGGTCCTCCCCATAGGGATGAACCTAGAGTCTGCCTGCAGCCAGGACTTCCAGAGACCAGTAGTGTCCTGGCCCTGCCTTCTCCTCCCCTCTACACAGTAGGTCTGAGTGGGCAGGGTACACTGGGGCAAACAGCATTTCCCTCCAAAGAATTCTCGTCATGTGTGGTCCTTACCCTTCACAGCCCAGCACCAGGTCAGCTGAAGGGCAGCCCTTGGGAATCATGAAAGGGACCAGGCTGCAGCTCAGAAGCAGCATGGGCCTTATGTGTGTTTTTTGTGTGATTGACATGCACCTAACAGGTACTTTGTATGTACTGAGTGTGTGCTCAGCATTGCAGAGCCCTCAATTCCATGCCCAGCACAATACATACATCCACACACATATGTGTACATGTGCACACACCTAGTTTTACACATGCAAAATTCACAAGACAACTGTAAGATGGAAGAACCACCAGCATCTCTACTGAGGATATTTCTTTCTTTCTCCCCTTGCAGAGTGACCAGCCATTGACTCCACCATGTATCAGCTGAAGACAGCCCGACAACCACACAGAGCTGTGAGACTGGTCCGATCCATCCTGTGGGCCTGGCTTATGGAGACCCAGGGACACCTAGGACATGAAGACATGAAGGAAAGACATGAAGGAAAGCTCGAGTTAATATTATAAATGGGAGGTTTTTTGAGACGGCTCCAGCTTCCCCTTTCTGGGGAAGAAAAAGAGGGATGAGACAGGAAGAGGCACGAGCTTGAGTGATCCGCTTTCATGAGGATTTGGGGGAAGCTGGGCTCCAGTTTTGCCAACAAAGCCCTCCCTCATGGGTGCCACAGATTTCCCCCAGAGACTGGGGTCCCAGCTGTGCCTCCCCAAGCAGCAGGTCTTACCAAAGTACAAAGTACAGACACCAGCACCCTATGCTGTGTCTTGGGGTCCTGTGGCTCGAGACTGGAACAGGAGAGAGCTGGCAGCCCACACTCCTCCTACCCCACTCCCAGGAAGACCTCGGGGCAGATACTGGGCAGACAGGCTCTTGGTGCAACTCTGGAGCCCATGAGAGGGGACCTGCAATGGTCCACTCATGGGCTGCCTTGGCTGGGCTGTTGTACCCAGATGTCCAGTAAGGTGGTGTAAATGCCCTAGATGGGCATCGTCAGAGAAATCGACACGTGTTATCAGTAGACTCTGAGATAATGCTGCCCTGGTGCTGTCCCATGTACCCAAGTAGCATCTCCAAGGCCAGGGGCCCTCCGGGTTTCTTGGCCTTCACCATCAAATGTCACCTGGCCTCTGACATGGAGGAGAACAGAGACATCCAGCTCTGAGTGCCTAGCTTCATAAAGTGCTGCCCTGTGCTCCGGAAACCTGCATGTCCTGAACAAGCTGCAGGTGCGACCAGAGGCTCGCCTTGCTGTGTGGGCCCAGAGAGGCAGCATTGTGGCGTGTGTCCCTGCAGAGTCCTCTTGTGAGAGCTGCCCACCACCCCTTGCTTCTTCTGGCCACCACCCCCTGCTTCCCCAAGGGTGAGACCAGGAGATCTCAGAGGCCTAGGACGTGTGGGCAACATCAACTTTGGGCTCCAGGTGGGCGGAGGCTGAATTCCAGTTCTGGGGACACTGCTTAGTTGATCTGACACCTTTCCAAGGTGGAAGGAGCCTGAACACCAGAGTCAGCAAGGGCGAGAAACCATGAAAGCACAGGCCAGGCCAGGAAGGGGACTCAATCTGGAACTTCTGGCCCAGTGCTCCTCACAGGGCTGTGCTGAGGCCTGGAGGGGTCAAGCAGGAGCAGCAGAGGACACACGGGGAGAGGACAAGTTGGGGGTGTCCAATGGGGGCGAAGACGGAGGCCAAGGAGGAGGGGAAATGGTTGGGGGGATTCAAGGTGGAGAAAAGTCCTAAAGATAAAAAAGCAGAGAAACATTCCTACCACCCAGGATGAGGACAAGTTTTCTATTTCTTGTCTTCTTAAGGAGAAGAAACTTTCCAGTGAAGAAGTCTCCTTTAGCTATGTTCCCACCTCTGTCCTGCCCTCTCCTATTTCCCCATGGCAGCTGCCACTGGGCCTGCGTGTGCTTTCTGGACGTCGTCTTCTCTTTTTACTAAGGCAGACCTCGCAGCTGGGGTGCGGTGCTGGCTTCTCACCCAGGAGAGCTGTGTGGCTTCAGAGGCCTCCTCCTCAGGCTGCTTTCTGTACCAACAGCATCTTAAGGAGCATTCAGGTAGGTGCATGTGACGTATGTTTCCTTGGGCTTCTGCACAGAGATCATTGTATGCAAACTGCTCACAAATTTATAAAGGGGCAGCACCAATTTAAAGCTGTCAGGTCGCCTGGTTTCCTGGTTAGCACTCGGTCTTGTTTTCCTGTGGCAAATGCTGTTGAAAGTTTTTTGTTTATTTGTCATTTTATCTTCGAAAAAAAAAATCTGTTTAGGCCTTTGGACAATTCTTTAGTGTGCGTATATTTTCCCTTATGAATTTGTAGGAGTTATTTGTGTACTCTGGACTGAAGCCCATCTAGGTATTGTGTTTGTGCTACAACTATTTTCCCAATTTATGACGTGGCTTTTCACTTTCTTAATGGTATATTTCACATGAGCAGACACTCTTACATATACCAAGGTTACTTTATCAATCCTTTATGGCGTGACTGGTGCTTTATACCTCCTACTTCAATAATGTTTGCATCTCCCAAGTCATTTAATGTCCCGTTTTTGTTGTTGTTGTTGTTGTTACCGTTGTCATTATCACTTAGGGTTTGTGAGAAAGAGTCTCACTATGGAGCCCAGGCTGGCCTGGAATTGGTGGCAGTCCTCTTGTATCAGCCTCCCAAATGCTGAGATCACAGGTGTGTGCCACCACACTAGCTAATATCCCCCTGCACTGCTTCCTAAAAAACTTGATCACTTTAGGTTTTACATTGAGAATCATAATTCATGTAAGAAGGAATTTTAGTCATCATTTTCCCTAATAGAGACTTTGAGCTGATCCAACACCATTTAATTAAAAGAATTTGTTCTGATACTTTTACCATAAATCCAATATCCCTATGCAGACAAAACCCTATTTTTTCCATTAATCTATTCTTTATCTCTAGGTATCCCTTCCTAAAATCACAAATTCTTATTTCTAAAGCATCATAAAACATGGTACCAATCGAAGCAATTCCTTATACTTCATTCCTACTAACATTAATAAAAATACATTATCAATCCTTTTTTATTGTCATACAAATTTTTATTTCAGCTTGTGAATTTACACATACACATACAAAAAAAATTCTTGGTTTTCCTTGAAGTTGCATTAAAACTATGCACCAATTTAAACAGAAATTAAAATATTTATCAGATTATGTCTTCTAGTCCATGAACAGAGTATACCGCTTATTTAAGTTTTATAAATTTGTCTCAATAATATTTTAGAGTTTTCTGTGTAGAAGTTTTCCACTAGATTTGTGAAAATTGGTGGTATGTACCCCACCATCATCAGTGACATCTTCTTATATTGAATTAGCTAATGCTGCCTTTTGGCACAGACACAGAAATACAGTGTTGTTTTTGCCTTATGTTTTATTTTTATTAAGGCTACCACAGTGTTTTACTTACTGGTTTCAGTGCACTGCCTCCTTCTGTTTTCTGTATCAGCACTCTCTAAGCTACTCATTTAACTTTACTCTTCTTAAGGAGCACAAAAGGAGAGAGACTTCATGAGTAGCTGGACCAGGCCAGTGGTACCAGTGGACAGAAACAGAGTTATTCAGTCTTCCAAGGAGTTCAGTCCTTTGCAAGGGAAAATGGGCTTCCTTGGTCCAGCAGATAGAAGATGCCACCATGTTTTAGAACGAGCTGAATATAAAAGAAGTTCCCACTTCCCTTTAGTAGGAACTTCCCTCTCAGTGGACCATCATGGAGTTTGTGCTGACCTCCCCAGAGTCTCCCTTTCTTTCAGTGTATCACTACTACTAAAGCTACTTTCAGAAATCTTACATTATTACCTTACTTAATTCTCTAAATAACATTCTCCATCCTAATAATGAGGAAGCTGAGGTTCCTGGAACTGAAATCACTTTTCCAAGGTGGCATTACCTGCCTACATTCTTGGGTGGTGTCCCCCACAGTTCCCTGACAGGTACGGCTCCATATCTCTTGGCATTTCTCCTCTACCAGCTGAGGGAGTCCTGAAGCACCAGATCCACAGTACTTGCTGTCCAGCTCCAAAGAACATGGGCTCACTGAGTGCTTTGATCCATAGGACAAGAGTGAATTCAAGGCACCTTCCAACTCAATCAAGATTTTTGGCGGGCCAGGAGGGTGTGGCACTGGGCAGCATGGCACGACCTTGGGAAAGAGTGCTCTTGTGACAAAAAGGTGGATGAAAGGCTAACCTGAAGTCCCTGACTTCTTTTCTCTTCTTGTTAGTTGATTACACTTCACTCCAGACTCACACCCACCTGGAACCTCAGGATGTGACATCATTTGAAAACAAAGTCTTTGCAGGTGTAATTAGTTAATGAGGTCACACTAGATTACACATTGCTATACTGTAAATGATAAAAGCACCCCAAAGCATCATGGGTGCAAGGCTTGATCCCAAGTGGCACCAATTGGAGGTGGTAGAACCTGTGGATGTGCCTGGTGAGAAGTCCTTTGGTCACCGAGAGCATGCCCTTGAGTAGACGGTGGAGCCTGCCTGAATTCTCTGCTTCCTAGCTCATGAGAGCTAGGAAGTCATTTGCTCCCATAGGCCCTCCCACTGATGCCATTCAGAGCTGGAACCAAAGGCCCAAAGCAGTGGAATCACCTAGTCTTGTACTGGACTCTCCAGAACCATAAGCCCATTAACCTTTCCTCTTTATAAATCAATTGCTTATTTCATTAGTAACATAATGCTGACTAACACAAGTATCCTGATCCTATTAAGCCAATGACCATTGTCCTCATAAGGAAAGACTCAGAGACAGACAGACATAGGAGAAGCCATGTGTATGAGATGAAGACAGACCCACTGACAGAAGCCAGGGCCTGCAAGGGAGACCGCAATCGCTGAGCAGGAAGAGGCCATGGAAAGAACTGGCTCTGACATCACCTCGGCCGGCCTCTGACTCCTGGCCTTCACAATCCTGCAAAACAAATTCCTGCTGTCGGAAGCAGCTCGCTTTGCTGTTGTTATAGCAGCTCTGGGAAACAGATAAAACCTCTTCAGGAGCAAGTGAGAATGAATGTCCCTGCCAAAGGATATTAACCAGTACCTAACACGGGCTGAGTCCTGATTGCTCTGGTCACTTGGCTCTTGGAAAGAAGGTCTTTCCTTCAAGAAACTTAGTGAGCAGGGCTGGTTCGCCCTCCATCCTGGATGTGCAAGGGTGGTAGACAGAGGTGGCCACACCTCTGTGGAATTAAGATCTCATATTTATCTGTCTGAGGACAACTTTTTTGGGGGAATGGGATTCAGAGTTGGGAAGACCCAGAATCCATTGCTGTGTGACTAAGTCAGCGATCCCACCTCGCTGAAACTTTGTTCTCTCCCTGAGTTGCTGAGAGGCCACCAAGCACCTAGGATCATCCTCCTCTAGCTGTCCCAGCACAGGTCACCTCCTCTTCCTAGTGGGGGGCTATGAGGGAGACCTCACAGCCTGTGTTTTGTGGCAGACACACGCGGTTTCCCATCCCATAAACTTGAGTGGCAGGCGCCCCTCTACCGTCACCGCACTGAGCTCCACGGTTTTCCCAGCAGTCGCTCCAGCGAGGACAGCATCAAGGAATGAAGTCCCTCAGTCACACGTTTTAAATCTAACATTTTCTCACTCATGCAGGGCTGTCAACACTGCTCTAACTGGGTCTAGGTGTGGACAGCTTTCTAAGCAGAGTGGTGAGTCCATTGGTTCTGGCTTAATAGACGTGGTATTAGACAGTTTCTAGTTTTGGCTACTGTAGCCAATAAATCACCTTCCCTCTGGGAAATAAAAAGGAATCAGAAGGAGAGGGTGAGAGAAGGGCACCGTCCGTGCCTGATAGGTATTGCAGCATTTCTTCCCAGGAGGACTCTAGGGGGCTGTGTGGGGACAGAGGTGCTGGTGAGATGCACAGTTACCTGTCCCAGCACCGTGTTGTCCCTGAAGAATGTGATCCCTGATGCCACAGCTTCACAGGGGAACATGCTTAGCTGGCCCAGGTATGCTGGAAGCAGATGCAGACAGACAGCTCCTCTGTAGGGCCTGGGCCCCGGCCAGGTCCTTAAGCTTCACCAGATTCCGTAACCAGCACAGCACGGCTGATGTTAAATGCAGGCGCGTGCATGAACCATTAGAGGAGGTTGCCTTGGTATTTTCAAGGCTTTGTAAACTCGTTCTTTGTTTATTGCCCCAGACACCTCGGAAAGTGGCTGGTGGAAGGTAAAGCCAGGGATCTTGTCCCAGGCAGTGCTCTGGCCACTGTGGCACTGTCCCAGGGGGCACAGTTTCCCTGACTCCCCTGGCTCTGCTCCTTGCTGCTCTGTGTTCACCATCGGGTCCCCATCACCCTGCATTCCTTGTCTTTCTTGGATTCCTCGTAGCGCAGTGTCGCTGTCTCTGCCCATGGCGTCCTCCCTTCACCTGGACATTCTCTGCCTCCCAGACTCCTAAAGGAAGGGCAGCCCCTGTCCAAAATGCTCTCAGCCTGGTTCCCAACCCCAGCCTTGTGTCCCGCCCACAGCCCATCTCCTGGGCCTGGCTGCCTCCCTAAACCCGAAGGCCTCAGAGTGAAGTGAGTTATGTTCTGTCTGTCACAGGCCATACTGCATGTCATGCTTAAATAGATGCAGATTGAGCCCAGTCTCCCCAAGCCACGGTGTTCAAAGAGGCAGAGGTCAGGGGGCCTGGAGTCCACGCACCAGACCTACAAGCTCTGCAGACATCCATGAGTGTGGCCTCCGCCTCTTCTGGCCTAGCAGAGGGCTCAGCACTCACTCAGCTACTACCAGCTCAGCCAGCGACTCTGAGCACACCTGTAGCTCGGCCATCACGCAACAAAGCAGTGCAGGTTCTGATCTCACACAGTGCCTGGTAGCGCAGGGTGTGAGTGCTCTGAGCACCTAGGGGCCAGTACGGGGCAGAGGACCAGCACCTCCTCTCAGCATGAGCCTGGGCCCCAAAAGCTGCCTCACCCTTCTCTGCCATGTCAGTTAGGTAACCTGGATGCCAACCCACTGTAGGGACAGCGGCAGGTGCATGATTCTGGGTGAGAAGAGAGAACTGACATCTCTGGGTGTTTCCACCAGCATAGGAACTGGGGGACCACTGCTGCTGCACCTTAAGACCCCTTTGGTGGCCTGTTCCTGCAGACTGCAGCTGCTCTGGCTTCCCTCTGGCACGTCCTCTGTGACATGCAACAGTCCTCTTCAGGCCCAGACAGTCCCTCCTTATGATGGTCATCACCCAAGACCTCCTGCACAGCTGCCAAGCTATGTCCAAGCCTGCTCCGGGAAGACAATGGGGTCGTCATGAGGTTACAGCAATTTTTCCACCCTGAAGGGACCCAGGCCCAGGTGCTGTGGCTTTTGCTGTATCCCTAGGAGGTATTTTTCCCACAAAGCAGCCTCAAAGCCCAGGAACACACAGGTGAGAGCTTCCCACACTTTAAAATAAGAAAGCGACAGATGTTGAGATGTGGTTCTTAAAAGTGGCCCAAGTAACCTCCAAGAAGAACAGGAGAGAGAACCAAAGGCATAAGAAAGAACCAGTAAGAGTCACTGACTGAAAGTACATTGGGTCAACAACGGCCCTGATGTAAAAGCACAAAAAAAGAGAATCATAAAGGATGAGTAGAAGGGGAGAAAGGGGTTGAATCTCTTGCAGTAGGAAAGGGAACAAGGGTGAGCAGTGAGGAAGAGAGAAAGGGGAAATAAGAATAAAGATATGCCACATAAAGGAATCTAATGCCCTCAACAAATGTAAATGTGTACACCATAACATGAGCCATGATTAATGATATCAACAACAATGAAAACTGGGATAGAAGAATTAGAGGAGGAGGGAGGTGAGGGAGAGAAGGGGATTTAAAAAAAAAAGAAGAAACAAGCTGTCTTATGTACAGGTACCCATTCCCCAAGAGGATTGTAGACTGTATGCACTGCAAACAGAACTCAATGGAATTGTTAAAAAATGGTACAGAGCACAAGGAAGAGCTAGAAACAGGCAAAGTAGATTAAAAGCGTAGTCTCTGCTCTCACCACTGCCACTGTACTCATTAAGTATTCTGCTTTATCCACGTCTTGCCATGATGAATGGCATTTCCAGGACTCTCACAGCTAGAGACAGACACAGGAGCCACCCGTGGTGTGGTCTACATCCCCGAAACTCTGTGGCAGCCTGGATTGAACAATCTCTCCACACCCACTTTGCCTGTACCAAGAACTGCATCCCACCAACCCTCAAACATTCCAGCCTTGTTAGCAGATCCACTCATCCTATCTGCTCTTGCCAGCTTCTCTTGGTGCTCCAGTGTGTCTCTCACAAGACTCTTTGATCCCCACTTTACGTGTGCAAGTGTCCGTGTCAGTGTTTTGTGTTCATGGGTCTGTGATTTTAGATGTGCCTTTTGGTAGCACTTCTGCAAAACACAAAGCAGGGATGTTTTGCATTCTTAATGACACTTTTAATGGAAATGTGCAGAACAGATGTCTAAGTTGGATAGACCACTGCACTCTCCTTTGGTTCCAAATTGGCCAACATAATTTCAGGAGTGTGATTGTTAACTGTCAACCTGACTTGAGCAGGAACCACCTGGCAAACTAATGAACTCTGAGCGTGTCCATGGATGATTTTCATGCAGGCCACAAACTGAGAAAAGAGGACTGGCCCGGATGTGGAGGGCATCAGCCAATAGGCTTAGAGCCTGTACGGAATAAAAAGGGAAAGAAAGAAGTGGCCTTTTCGGAAAAGCTCCAGACTTCACTGTTGCCTGTGGACACTCATCTCCAGTTTCTTCAGCCTTTTGCTGCAGTCCCCTCAGCCTTCCAATGCAGACTCACACTGGTGACCACAGAGATCTCCAAGCCTTGACTTTCAGTGGTTCCTGGGTCCCTTGGCTCTCCAGAGCACAGACAGCTATTTTGGAGTCTTAGTCTCTGATCCCATAAACGGCCACTGAGACTCTTTCATCTTGTCATCCTATCTGATAAATCACCTTATAATTATACATACACTTTACATTGAGTCCATCCCTCTAGAGAACCCTAACTAATGCACGAGAACCCTAACTAATATACAAGTGACTCCAGGAAAGAATGCCTCTGGGAAAGGTGGACAATCATAATTACAGTTTAGTCGGTCCACTGAGTGTCACCAGTAGTAGCACCTGTGACATAGAGAGGCTGGCAGGGTGGCTAGGCACCTCCTTGATCCAAATCAAGTCACACACGCTTCTCTATAAATACAGAGCAGGAACCCATGAACCTTGAGGTCCTGACACAGTTTGGAGCCTCTCCAAGGAGGTGTGTGGCACAGTTCCTGCATTCTTAGCCCAAGGAAGTGGAAAACAGCAAGCCAGACCTGCACTCCACAAGGGCAAAACCACTGTCACTGCAGGTCTGACACCATTCCTGGGCAAGAAGCACCTCCCAGGTCTGTGATGGAGCGTATGCTCCCTCCCTCAGTCTCCCCCCAGAGAAGAGAGCTGTGTCCTAAAATATGTAAATGGTGAGGAAATGGGTAGGGAGAACAGCAGCCATGAACAGGGCATCATATTGGAGAAGCACAGCTCCAGTGCTGGAGGATATATGTGTTGACTCAGAGCCCAGAAGGTGCTCAGCCCCACGAACGCCCTTCTGCAGGAGGGAAGGGCTGTCCATGAGGGCCGTGCTGTCCATGAGGGCTGCCCAGTCCAGGTGAACCTGTGTCCAGCTCCTGGCTCCTGTGAGAGTGAGGGGAACCAGTCTGGGACACTGTAGGAAGGATCTAGAGGAGCCCAGAGGCCGACGCAGGCTGGAGCAGCTCTTGGACAGAGACACCAGCTCAGGCTACACCCCAGGGAAGGCCCTTTAGAAACACTGTCCTCTCTGCTGAGTTAAGAAATGCTAGAGTGTGATGATTTTTGCAAGTAATTAAATAAACTGGATATGCCTCATTTCTAGGGAGAGATCATGTTAAAATATGCTGTTCGCAAGGCATGTAAGAACTGCAGCAGCATAGAAATCTGAGATGTATGTTCGAAGTATAGGACAGAAAAAACTGCATCATGGAAATAGTGATTTTTTTTTTAAGAAGTAAGAGCAGCTATACAAATATAAGATAAAGTGGACTTCAGAGGAAAAAAAGTAACTAGAGACAGAAAAGGAGCATGCATAAAGATAACAATCTTTTTTCTTTCTTTCTTTTTCTTTTTTTCCTTTTGTTTTTTGTACTGGGGATTGAACCCAAGGCCTTTACCCTGACCTACATCTTCACCATTTTTTATTTTTTATTAGAAGACAGGGTTTACTAAGCCACTAAATTGCCAATTGCCCAGACTGGGCTCAAACTTGCAATCCTCAGGCCCCAGCCTCTTATAGTAGTGGGATTATAGGAGGGTGCTACCACACCTGTTGAAAACAATAAACCTAATTTAGTAGGAAGACATGAAGATACCAAGTACAGACCATATGTCTGGCCAATTTCCCGTGACTGAGATACAACACCCAGCATAAAGGAGCAGAGGTTTGTTTTCCTCACAGTGTGTGGAGGTTCCAGTCCCCAGTCAGCTAACTCCAGGGCAGAAGCTGCACTGCAGAAAGGCCTGGGCAGAGGGAAGCGGCTCACCTTATGGAGGACATGAAAAGCAGAGAGAGCAAGGAAGGAGCTGAGGAGGGAGATGAACCCTTCCAGGTCACGGCCCCAAGGACCCACCTTTTCCGACCAGAACGATCCACCTAACAGCAAGTCAGCCGCTGACTCCATCACATTCCAAGCACTTGAGGCTTTGGGGCCGTTTTAGATCTAAACCATGGCACCATGACACACAGCGCCTCAAAATGCAAGAAACAAAACCTGGGAGAACTGAAATGAGAAATAGAAAAAAAAAAATCCACAATCACAGTCACCATCTCTAACTCCCTGCTCTGGGTAGCGAATAAAAATCCTAGCGGGAAAATCCAGACACAGAAAAACTGAACGTGAGCAGCAACTACAGGGCATGAGCCCTGATCACAGAGCACGTGCTCCTTCCACACGTCTGCGGACCCCAGCAGCATGGAGGCCTCGGGGTACATGACGAGCCCCAAGGGTTTTAAATTAATGAGGTTACTACTGAGCGTGGTCTCCTGTCATAATGGAATCACACTGGACACGAGCTCTGCAGCGGTTAGATAGAAGAATTAGAAATACTGCAAACACCTTTGTATCCACTAATCTTGTAGCTTGGAAGAAACACACCTACTCCCACAAACCACAAACAGGCAAAATTTAATGAAGATGAAATGAACAACCTCAATACCTCTCTAATCAAGAAAGAAATTGAAATTGTGATTTAAAATGTCCCTCCCAAAAAGAAATCTCTAGACCCAGATGAATTTCCTGGAGAACTCTGGCCAATATCTAAAGAAGAATTAACACCAGCCCCCTCCCCTAGTTCTCCCAAAGGAGAGGGCACGTCCTAATTTGTTGTTTGAGGCTGATTTTAATCACGCTCACACTGGTTCGCTAAACTGCATTATGCTTCAGTTCGTAAAATCAAAGATGATGCAAAGAAAAATTAGAAAATGGAGACTGATATCACTCATAAAGGTTCATGCACAAGTTCCGAAATGGGACTCATGGAATGACCCGGTCATGCGCAGAAAGAACCGTGAACTGCGACCCCGGAAGAGGCTGCACCAGAACGCAAGGGAGGTGGGCACAACACGGGAAAGTTGGTCTCTGTGACGCGCACACAGGGCTGATGGCCACATGAGTCTGCCACACATGCGAGAGAGAGGAAGAGAGAAAAGAGGAGGAGGAGGAAGAAGAAAAAGAAGAGGAAGAAGAAGGAGACGAGGAAGGAAGGAAGGAAGGAAGGAAGGAAGGAAGGAAGGAAGGAAAGAAGGAAGGAAGAAGGAGGGAAAAGGAAGGGAGGGCAGGAAAGCAGAAAGGGAGGGAAGGTGGAAGAAAGAGAGAGTGAAAAGGATTAGAGAGCCAGTGCCCCCTCTAGTTCCTGCTCCCCCCACAGAGGAGTCAGAGTGAAGTGACCTTGCAGGACACTGCAGAGGAGAAGCCCAGTGGACGGCTGGAGGAGGGTGGACCGGGACACCCTGGTGGACATGCAGGCCTGGGATTTGATAACAACCTGGGAGCAGCTGGGCACAGGAAGGGTTACCCAAGAGGGAGCCTAACTGGAGCTTACCAGCCATGTGTATCCTTCCTGCACACCAACCAGGTACCCAGCTATTAAACACCCATGTGCCCCCGGGCAGCTCTTGGATTCACAGCAAGCCCTCCACAGATGGCTGTTCTTCCCCTGGGAATTTTTGGGAGTTGAGGAGACACAGGAGAGGCAGGCAAGTGATGAAGGGGACCAGGCTGTAAGTCATCGAAGGCAAGGTTAAGGGAGATGGTAGGTCAGTGGGAAACTGATGGCTAAGTGTCAACTTCAGCCATGGAGGAAAACCACTCGGAAGTAATCTCAGACAGGAGGGGCTCTGGGGAATGAGGTGCTACGGGAAGCTGGTAGCACAGATCCTGGGATAATCCCCCTTCAGTTGGCCCTGGGAAGTCTTGGGACACTCTGATAGTCTTCCTGGCCCTGGGGGATCTGGGAGACTGATCATGACAATGGGCCAACCCCCTCTCTGGATCATGGTCACCCCATGGATGTTTAGGTCCCCGAGGATGATGGGCTTCTGCTATGTCCTTTTTCCAAGGCCACCCCACTCCAAAAGCCAGGCTTTTGTTGCAAAGGCAGGAAGACAGGCAGACTCGGAGAGCAAGGGCACACCAGCAGCCTGGGCACGCCATGCTGTCTTCATCTGCTAGGGTGACTGCAGCACAGCACCTAAAGCAGGTCATTTAGACACAAGAGGAGGCTCCCACCTGGTGACAGAGGCCAGTCCATGCCAGCTGCTGCCTGCTAAAGGGCCTGCTCTCCATGGATGGTGTCACTCAGGGGCCTTCTCATGGCACAAAAGGGTGCAGACCAGATCCCTTTGGTCTCCTCCCTTGGGACTCCAACCGAGTCCTCAGGACTCCCTCTCACTTCCTGAAAGCGCCACCTCTTAATATCAACACACAAATAGGGGGCAGGGGACCCAAACACTCAGACCACACTGGTGCATCCTGGAGGTGGGAGGTCTGGGTTCAGAGCGTGGACCCTGGGCCAGTCAGTGTGGGACTCTGAGTAATCTGAGTAATGTCCCCCATGTTGAAGATGCTGCCTGTGGCACATAGTGGACAGTGAGGTCTGGCCTACCCAGAACCACCATGGTGGAGGCTACAAAAGGCGCAAGGACCTGGCAGGGTGGGGCCTGGGGACAACAGAGCCAGGTATTCAGGGACTGTTGTACATGCCCATCACCTACAGCTTCTCAAAGTACCAGTCTCAGGTTTGGGCAGGGGTTTCCCTGGGCATCTTGCCAGCAGAAATTCCAAGGGTTAGGGGAACAGAGAGAACGCAGGGACACCTTTTACCACCACTGATTTCCTCCACAGCGATCTATCCTGTCCTGGCCCACTTGGAAGGTAACAGACTGACTCACTGACATCCTGTGCTGTCTTTACCCTGCCCCGTCAAGAGAAGCAAGTCTGAGGAAGCCACATGTGGCCCAGGCCCAGCTAGAAGTTTTCCAGCTGCTCTCAGGGTAACCTGAGAGCCAGCGGGCAGTGACTGGTGGCGGATAGGGAAGGGAGAATGAGGGGTGGGTCACAGGAAAACCGTTCTGTGTGACACAACCGAGGTGGATGTGGCCATGACATGGATGTCAAAGCCGGTAGAGAATACAGGGGCAATATGGGAAATCCCTGTGCCTTCCTCTATATATTGCTGGGAACCTCAAACTGCTCCAAAGATAGTATCTCTGAAAAATTAAGGACTCACTCTAAATGCTTTATTAGTACTACACAAAGCACACCAAGGGTGCAGAGGAGCCAGGGTGGGTGCTCACTGCCCAGCAAACGTGATTGGATTCGGCTGAGGTCAGTGTGGAACCAAAGGAAGCCCTGGCAGGAGGAACGGAGCCCAGATTTTACAGGAAGGAGCCACCACCCCCACTGCCCTGGGACCACAGAGGCAATGGTGCCACCACCCCTAGACTGCTGTGTGGTGACACTCAGCCCAGTAACCTCGTCTGGTTCAGCAGGCTGTTCAGGGGTGTTCAGAGGTGTTCAGGGACAACCTCCAGAGACAGGGCTTCCAGGAGGACAGGCCATGCCCGCTCCTGGACAGCAGATGCCACAGCCTGGGCGGGGGGAGCCAAGGACCAAGCAGCCTCCTCTCCAAGCGCATCTCTCCTGCACTCCCTGAACCAGGGCCCTGACCACACCTCCCTCCCAGGCCTGGCAGAGAACTCGGGTCTGTCTCTGTGCACAGTCCACACGGGAGCGCCATGCAGGCCACCTGGTGATAACTGCGTAACTGCTCCTAGGCAGTAGGGCAGAGGGAAGTCCTTTCCTAAGCGGACTCTGCTGCCCGCCAGGTGGCCTGGCCATGAATGGGGCTTCCAGGAAGCACGCTGCAAAGTGGCTTCAAAGTTTGGGTCCGCCCAAGAAAGGGAGCAGGAATTTTAGCCTTAGTGATACTTAAAGTGGATTAGAACGGTGCTGTCAGATAACCAACTTATTTTAGCAACACGGCTCTATCTAAAACAGAACATTTTCATCACCCCAAAAGAAAACCCGTGCCCCAAATAGTCACCCCAGCTTCACTGCCAGCCAACTCCGCTCTGCAACCACAAATCTGTTTTCTGTTTCTTTGGTTTTGCCTGTTGGATAGTTTATATAAAAGGGATAATATGCATAAATGCGGTCTTTTATGTCTGGCTTCAGTGTCTTCGCCTGTCTTCAAGGCTCATTTATGTCACAGCATGTACCAGCATGCCACTGCTTTTTATGGCCAAGTAATATTCCACCCCATGACTGTGCACTTTGCTTAATCATTCATCAGCTGATGAGCAATTAGGTTGCTTCTACCCTGGGGCTGTTACGAACAGTTCTGCGATAAATATTCATATGCATGTTTTGATGGAGAAGGATTTTTTCAATTATCCTGGGTACATATCCAGAAGTAGAAATCCTGGGTCATATGGTGACTCTACTTTGACCTGCTGAAAAACTGCCAAACTGTTTTCCCACGTGTCTGTCCCATTGAACTCTCTTGCCAGCACTGCGTGAGGGCTCTGACTTCCCCACAAGCTTGCCAACACGTACTATTGTCTGTCCTTCTTAATTACCGTCATCCTTGTGGGTGTGGAGTCTGTTTGCATTTCTCTGCTGAGGTTGATCATTGCTCATGGGCTCACTGACTGTTAGGACTTCTTTGGAGAAAGGTCTGTTTAAAACATTTTTTAGTTTAGTTTAGTTTTGTTTTGTTTTTCAGTAACGGGTTAAATACACTGAGCCTTCACACCGAGCTATACCCCCAACCCTTTAAAATTCTTTTTTTTCTTTTAAATTTTAAGCCAGGGTCTCACTAAGTTGCAAAGTTGTCCAAGCTGGACTCGTATTTGCAATCCTCTTGCCTCAGCCTCTTAGAGTGCTTTTCCAGATTTTAACTGGGTCGTTAGTCTAGATATGCAGCCCTTATCAGACATATTATTCACAGCCATTTTATCGCATCGGGGTTGTCTTTCTACTTTCTTGGTAATGGCTTCTGGAGCACACATTTTTCATTTTGATGAACTCCAATTTGCATATTTGTTCTCTCATGTGTATGCTTCTGCTGTCATAGGCTACAAGGTGACTTAAGAACTATACAGCATTAGCTCTTGCATTTAAGTCTTCAATCGGTTTTGAGCCACCTTCCCTACCTGAGATGAGTCAGGGATCCAACTTCATGCTTTGGCACAGGGGCGGACCCTGTGGAGAACCCTACGCCTCCCCCATGTCATGGTGGGGATGCTGGTTTTGCAACTCCACGGACCACAAGTGTGAGGGTCATGTATGAACCCCCACCAGTGCCACACTCTCAGGACTACCATAGTTTTAAAGGAAATTATTTAAAAACCTCCAGGTGTTTTTCAAGAGATTATTTGACCATTTAGGGCTCCTTATGGTTTCATGTAAATTTTAGGATTATCTCATACATTTCTGCAAAAAGGAAGCTTGGAAATTCGTGCGGGATGTGTTGCTATCTTACCAGTGCTGTCACCTCATCCGTGACTGTGGCATGTCTTTTGGGTGACACAGGTTTTCTTTAATTTACTTCAGTGAATATCTTATAATTTTCAATGTGCACATTAATGCTAGAAGTCTTAAATTGCTTTTGTTAAATTTGTTCCTAAGTCTATTTTCCTTGTGGATGATATTATAAATAAAAATATTTTACTTTTTTATATTACTGTAAGATGTTATCACTGACTTTTATTGATCGATATTTTTAAAAATTGGTGAATTCATTTGTAGTAGTTTTAACAACTTCTTTTTTTTAGTGAACTCCTTAGGATTTTCATATGCAAGGTGATGACATCCACAGACAGAGTTTTAGTTTTCCCCATCTGGGTCCTTTTTCTTTCTTTTTATCACCTACCTGCTACCCTGCTGGAATCTCCAGCATGACACTGAGCAGAAGTGATGGGCATGACATCCTGGCATTGTTCCCCTCCTAGGGCCAGCTGCCAGTGTCTCCCCAGGACGATGGCTCTGCAGGTTTTTTGTAGATGACTTTTACCAAGCCACATAGTCCACGTTTTGTGATTGTCACTCACATTCCTTGCCCTCTTGCATCTTCCAAGGCGTCTGAAGCTGCATTGATGTCATCAAAGTTCCAAGCGACAGTTTCCCCACCACGTCTATGGATACGCTCAGCCTGACCAACGGCTCCCTGGTATTCAACAGACTGAGAACTACGTTCCCTTTCCTTTTTTTTTTTTTT
>PVJX010004318.1:0-96334 GCA_004027295.1 Dolichotis patagonum
CACTGTTTGAATGTCTACTTTACATGCTTTAACTTTGTAATTTAAACAACTATTTCCAAGAAGTCAGTATGTAATTAGTCAAGTAATAATTTCTTAGGTTTTATTGTTGTACTTTTCCTTTTTTCCTTGGAATACTGTATGGTTGCTACCCTTTATTCTGTTTTATTTTGTTTTGTTTTTTCCTCTTTAAATAAAATTAAAAAATAAAATAAAAATAAACAGCCTAAGTACATCACGGGGAAATTATCATTCATTGGCTGCTAAAAATACAGAGAACTTTAGATGTTAACGTGAAAGACTTCTTTAATAACGTTTTATAGATGAGTTGCAGAAACTTAGGTGTAATATGATACCATTTAGTAAACTAAAATGGCATGGAAATAGATTTGGAGGAATTACACCAAACTATTAGTGGCTGTTGATGGGAAAAGGCTGGAGGAATTAGAGATATTTTCTTGAATTGATTCAGTTCTCTAAATTTAGTTTTTTAGCACTGTGTGGGTTTTGGTCATGTGTGTGTGTGTGTGTGTGTCCTTGTTCCTGTTGTTTTGCAGTGCTAGGGATCAAACAAGTTTCTTTCATGCTAGGCAAGCACTGTATCACTGTGCTATACCCCAGCCTCTGCTTAGAATTTTTCTACAAGTTTGGTATGAATATATAATCAGTTACAGGACATTTGTCATGCTAAATAAATAAATATTCCCACTCATAAGAATAGAAATATAGTCAGGCATTTAGCTCAGTGGCCTAAGTGCCTGCCTTGCAAGCTCGGTCATGAATTGGATCCCTAGTACCAAAAACAAACAAAACAAAACAAAACAAAACAAAACAAGGATAAAAATACATATTTCCTCAAAAAATATGTAAATCCTGTATGAAACTTGCCTCCTTACCTGGAAGAATCTTTTTAAAAAGATTTGCATAACTGAAGAGAGATAATAACTATTCTCAAGTGAAAAGATTGTATTGTATTGATTTTAATATTCTTACTTTATGTGGGGGCTTTTTTGTTTTGTTTTGTTTTGTTTTGTTTTGTTTTGTTTTTTGAGACAAGGTTTTGTTATGGAGTTCAAGTGGGTTTTGAACTCACTTTGTAATACAGGCTGACCTCAAACTCACAGCAATCCTCATGCCTCAGCCTCCTGAGTGCAGGGATTACAGGCATGCACCACTATGCCTGGCTCTTTAGGTGTATTTTAAAATATAATTTCCATAAAAATCTCCAAGAGAATTTTTGAAGGGGTAGGGAAGAGGTGGTGACTAAACTATAAAATTATAATAAAATGTACACGGAGGCTGGGGCTGTAGCTAAGTGATAGGATTTATCTATCAGGTATGAGGCAATGGGTTCAAGCCCCAGCACTGAAAAAAAAATCACACACAGATAATTTCATTTAAAAGACTTAATATGTAAGAATAGAAGGGAAAACAATTTTAAAAGAAGAGTAATGACAGAATGCTTGCCCTAAGATAATGTACAAGCACGGGGCAAATAACTGGAAGAAATGAAAAATATTCTGTCTCACACTATAATCCAAAGTAAATTCCACATAGTTTAAAATGTTAAAAGTTGAATAATAAAACCATAAATTTTAGAGGAAAAAAGCATTATAAAATCCTGGGGTGAATACCACAACACCAAAGGCAAAACTATTTATTTAAATTTATAGATATGGTATTAATCATCCAGAAAAGGGGGTTTGAAATCACACCCACTAAGATGCCTATGATTTCTTTAAAAATAGAAAAAGTATAATTATTAGCAAGGATGCACAGAGTTTGGAATCATGATTCCCTGATGGTAGGAAAGTAAAATTGCATAGTCACTTTGGAAAGCAGTGTGGCAGTCCCTCAAAAGTTCAACACAGATAGCATCTGACCTGGAAGTTCCACTCCTAAGTATACACCTGAGAGCAATGAAGGCATATGTTCACACAAAAACTTACACACCAGTATTATTCATAATAGGCAAAAGGTGGAAACAATCCAAGTGTTCATCAACTGATGAACAGTTAACATGTGGTACATCCACAAAATGGAATATTATTCAGCCATGCAAAGGAATTGATACACCTATAGCATGGATGAATCTGAAAATATCACATACTAAATACGAAAGTCAGTCACAGAAGACCACATACATGATTTCATTTATATGAAATATCCACCATACAAATCTATAGAGAAATAAGGTGGAGAAGTTTTTGCTTAGGACTGGAAGAGACAGGGGAATTAGGGAGTAATAGCTGCAAGTTATAATTTATTCAAGATAATAAAATGTTACACTACTAATTGTGGTATTCATTGTACAAGTCTGAATATGTTAAAAAACCATTGAATTATATACTTTAAGTGGATGATTTGTATGACATTTGAACTACAGCTCAATAAAACTGTTACCAAAACAATTTATAGATACCACTACCTATAAATCAGAATCACCTGTCATTTAAAGAAATAATAAAAATAAAAGGCTAGCCTCAAAACAGCCTTACCATATAAAGAGCTTGCATGAGTGAATAATTAAACTATTAAACAGCCTCATAAGAAAATGGGCAAGAGACTTGATCAGGCTCCCTCAGATAGGCAACGTGGGGGACTGAAATGCATAAAAACAAACGTTCAACTTCTCTGGTAATCAAAGAAGGAAACCTGTTTAGAAAGTAACCATGCACAGCGCTGTTTAAGGAGCAGGAAAATGGTAAGAGTGTCCACATGGATGCTCTCTGACTAAGACCTCCCCATTTCCCGAGAAGCAGGATTTTTAGTGCTAAAAAGGGAAGGCCCGACTCAGACAACACAAAATGAGCTGCCCTGGGTAAACTGGGATTAGGACGAGTTCAGTCATTCTGAAGAATGATTCAGCAACGGATCCAGAACCCATTTTACAAACACACACCATTTGACCTAGAAATTCCACCACCAGGAATTTATTTCTACAAACTGTTCATTCATTCTACAAATATTTATTGAACATAAAACATGTCCCAGGTGTTGAACTGGATGCTGGAATACCAAGATACATCGGCAAGGATTTTTCCCCCCTCAGATTTTTGTAAAAAGAAAAAACTGGAAAAACCTGAACAGTGAACTACTGGAGATGATTTAAATATGTTTCATCTACACCATGAAATACTCTGCAGACACTAAGTATGATGCCATGGAAGAATATTTATTGATAGGGAAACATGAATACATTGCATTGCTAAAAGGAAAAAAGCAGATTAGAAAACTGCGCCAGTAACCCCATTTTACCAATAAGATGTATGTGTATATAAACAACCTGGTACAATTCCCCCCAAAATGTTATCTCTGGGCTCTGGAATTAGGGATAAACCTAATTTCCTTCTCCTGGCTCATCTGTATTAAATGTTTTCTTCATAATAAACATTATTACATGAATTAATTTTGCAATGCAACAAAAAAGTCAATTGCATTTTAAAAATAGCAGAGCTAATCATGCCAGGCTCTGATGGAAGGAAGCCCCGAGGAAGGGGGATACAGAGTTAGACAGGTGTTCGCCCCTTCACGCCATGATGGTCCTTCCTGTTTCTGAAGACTTAACTCACTGGCAGGCAGTGTAAGAGACGCTTTGCACAGCCTTCCCCTCTGAGCATCACAAGACAGTGTGTGTGGTGGGTGTTCCTGTCTCGCTCACAGTAACCCCTCAGTCGGTGAGCGACAGAGCTGGCATTGGAACCCTCAGCCCCTTGGGTGCCTCCCCCACCTATTCCTGGGAAGGGCAAAGAATGGACCTGCGCCTTAAGGCCCTCTCCCTTGCAGGCCAGTTCTGTGTTAGTCCTCATCCTGCCTTCCTGCAGATGGTTGAGGAGGCGACAGGAGGACAAACCAGCAAGGGAGGGGGCCATCATCAGCAAGCCGAAGACGTGGCGTTGAAGGCCAGCTGGCCAAGGTCAGGGCACAGGGTGAACTAGCCAGGGGACTCCTCGCCTGCCGGGCGACTCTCAGGAAGCCCAACCACATCCGGTCCCAGGAGTTCCCAGGCGTTCTGCACCCAGAGACAATGACAGAAGTCTATACAAGGCCTGAGGCTGCCCTCTGAAACAGCAGAAGGAAAAAAGCCACGTCGTGGGACCGGCTCCAGCCCAGTGACTGCTGGCCAGTCCTTTCCTCCTCTGTGTCTCCTGGTTTGTGTGAGGCAGCCGGTGAGTACTCCAAGACCCTCCCAGATCTGGATTCTGTAAATCTGTGGGACTTCTTCATACAGGGCCTGGCAGGAAGAGGGAGGGGGAGGCGTCCCCACCCAGCTCCCCCAGGAGACCCCTCCTCTTGGCTTCAGCTCTGTCCTACTGCTATTTTTAGAACAGGCCTCAGGGAGCAACTCCACAAGCCCCACTGCACTCCAACCCCCAGGTAAAACACAGCTGTCCATTCATTCTACTCCAGCAAGAGTGTGCCAGGAATTTCTAGACAAGACAGTCGGCTAGACAACTTCTCCCCTCACTATTAGCTGGACTAGTTTCTATTTCCATTACAGCTCAAAGTGGTGGCTTACGACGTAACACAGACGGGTGCTGAGCAAGAGGAGGAGAACCATCTAAGGCCATCTGTGGCCCTTCCACTCCCAAACCTGGCAGAATCTTCAGTCCCCAACTCTGTGACCTTGGCTAAGTTTTTGCCACTCTCTGGTCTTAGCGTCTCTTGAGGGAAGCTTTTCAGTCCCATTCAAAAACTCTATGGTTCTACCAAATTTGTAGCTACTCAGCATAAATACTGTATTGTTTCTGCTCTTAGGTACATGATGGGTTTTGTTCCCAAAGTCTTCCGAGAGTTGATTACAGGGCTCAGAATGCACATTCCCATTGCAACTGTGTTATAAACCAGTGGCCAGCTTCCGTGGCAAGCCCGCTTGACCCTCAATGTTCTTCCACCAAGGAGAAAGGTTAGAAAAACTAGATTCCAATAATAGAATGAAACAAAAATGGAAAATCACTAACACTTAAAAGGTATCTTTTTAGAAAATTTATGTACAATAATGTCGTCTGAATAGTGTGAGAGATAGATGTTAAAAGCAATGAAAAATTCAATGGCAACTTCTGGTGGAGGGTTTGAAGGAGACTTCTGACCATACCAGAAATGAAAAATAAGTACATATTCTACTTGAAAATTAGCTTGATGCTATTAACTAGTAGTTGCAAAGGGTACAGAGCAGATGTGAAGTTCAAGCAAGAATCCCATATGTGCCCGACCACCTGAGCAGAAAACAGGGAGGGGAGGAGAAGGCACTAGGTTGGACAGCTTTGTGCTAGCCTCCCTAGAGGAGCTGAAAGAGGCACCTTGGATGCAGAGGAAGCAGGAGTGGATTTATAATTTAGACTGTCTGAGATGAGGATCCCTCTGGTGTAAGATCTCTAAGCTTACCTATGTGTTGTGTGTGAAAATATTAACCAGATAAAACATTTGCATATATCCACACGTGTACACTCCTGTTTCAATGCGAAGACCAAAACGTCTGTTTCCTTCCTTCCTGAGGCTTTACACCCTGTCCATTTTCCCCTCTACAATCCCACACAGAACTGTTTAAAAGGAGTGGGCCCATGCCTACGTGACTATGATTAAAAAATGAAACCAATTCCTGTACTAGATCAGGGTCTCTACCTTTCTCTATTCTGATTCTTATTGTTTTATCCTAATAGTTTGGGATCTGGTGATTTCTAGAGGCCACCTGGAATTCAGCTCCTTCATTTTTCTTGGTAAGGAAGAGATGAACAGATATGCTAAATTATTTGTCTGAGGTCACACAGTATGTACTAGCACTTTCTTGACTGCTCTTGCTTCAGAATCCTACTCTGATTTTCTGAGGCAAAATTCTCAGTGAGTTGGGAGGCCCAAAACCAGGAGAAAAGAACCACAGCAACAGTTCCTATGAGGCATCTTTTCCTCCGGGGATGTCCCATATCAGCTGGAGAATATGATATTATCCATGACCCTGATATGAACTTGGACAGAGTGCTTCACAAGCCAAGTGGGAATCCAGGCCTGCCATGCAGCTGCAAACAAAAAAACCTCTCAGCCAAGAGAGTCAGCTGACTGCGTTCTACTCCCAGCTCTGATACTGACTTGGCCAGGTCAATTCCCCTTTTAGATCCTGTTTCCTCATCCATGTTCTAAACATAGGTGGATTGAACTTTACTAGTCCAACCCAATTCTCCAACATCTACTGAGTACCTACTATGAACTAGGCAACAACAAAGTGAGAAGCAAGTCAATCGTGTGCTCCTGTTGTTCCCTGGCAATTTGCAGTCTTGCAGGCAGTGTATGAGATGTGTTCACATCGTTAAAAACAATTATTACAGTAAGAGACACCATGCCATTAACTCCCTCACTCTGAATGCACTTATCCCACCATTCTTGCCACATTCCGAAGCAGTTCTGCAAGTCCTCTTTCGTGAGTACCTCTAGTTGCACTGTTGTGACTGCCCCATGTTCAGAAGTGATTCAGAATATTTACCTTTCATAGTAATGTTGACTTTGGGGAAGAAACAGGAGTCTCTACTGGATGGTACTTGGCAGCAGCATTCTCTGTATTTTTGATCAGACCTTATAAAGACATTCACAAAACAGAACTTCCAGAACAGCTTCAGAAAGTGACAAGAAGGAAGGGCTAAGTGTGTTGGAAGCAAGGAAAAACATCTTTGGTAGGAGGTAGTTACCAGAAACTGAACTCACAACCTCATACTTGCCAGGCAGGCGCTGTGCCACTGAGCTGTATCCCCAGCTGGAAGAACATTTTGAGGGAGATTAATGGCAATGTGTCTTTTATTGTACTAAATTTTAACTTGAACATTCATTGATATTTTGATCACATCTCATATAATGCACACATAAGGAGTTTTGACATCAAGCATACCTGTAGTTGAGGGAAGGAGTTTATTGGTAGAACCCTAATAACTCATGAGAGGCCTGCTGTTTCCATACTGTCCCTCTCCTCAGTCTATTCTCTTTACCTGGGACCTCCTCCTCCCTACCCAACCTTGGACTTTCTAACTTGCTATCTTCCTTCTAGAAGAAAGTTTCAGCTGAGCAGAAATAACCCAGCAGATGCTAGGATGTTCCTTTGAGACACTTGTTCACTGCATAATTTTATCACCTTTGTATCTCTGCCTGACACATCATGCTAAGGGGGACCAGGATCCTCTGGAAAGCACGAAGGGAAGCAATGGCTCCTGCTGCAAGCCCAAGACTGCTGCTGAGCCTCCAAGTCTGAAGACTCCTGCTGGCAGGGACAGCAAAGATGTTCGGGCAGTACCAGGCAGAAGGAATGGCCCGCATATGAGTGGGTACAGGGACTTCGGAGAAAGTGAAATTGTCCTTTGTGGCCAGGCTTCAATAGCAAAGCTGGAGGGCAGTGCAGCCAAGAGCCAAGTGGAGAGCTGGGCTTTATGTGGAAGGTCACAGCTTCTTCAATGGCCTTTAGGTAGTAGTGTGACTTCTCAGCCTCCCCAGTCCCTCCCAGAAGTCGAACAGAAGAGTCAGAGCTAGGCTGCCCTGGACTGCAATCCTAGCCAGCCCTGTGTGACCTTGGCAAGTTTCTTAATTTCTCTAAGACTCAACAGCTTCATCTGTAAAGTGGGTACAATGGGAGTAAATGTGTAACAGGACAATGAACCTTGTAAAGCTATTGTGAAGATAAAAAGAGATAATGTGCATCAAAAGCTGGGTCCCAGGCCTGGCTCACGGTATGAGTGCTCAATAAATAACCTAGTGTCATCACTCTGCCCTAAACCAAACATCTGGGAGCAGTTTTGAGGATGTCAAGCAACTGTCTTCAGAGATAGGTTTGGGGAAAGAGAAGGACAAGACAGAAGTGGGTAGAGTTTTCTCTGTTCCTTATGAGGAAAAAGAAGAAGACAGCAAAGAAGGCAGTCTGTCCACAGACAGACCAACACTGAGGGAGACAGGAGGAAAGCTGGAAAACATTTGAGCTGTTGGAGAAAAGAGGTTGGAGGGAGCGCTGAAATCCAACCCATTTGATTCTTGGTTATTTAGAGCTGAGATCTTAAGTCAGCCAATTAGCAAAATCTGGGCACAAAACCCTGCAGAGTGAGCCGGCAGATTCTCAGCTGGGCTCAGGTCAAAGCCTCCTCAGGCACTGATGCTCAGAAGCCAGGCCTGAGCTGGAAGCTGCCCCTTTCTGCCTCCGACAACATTTCTGCATCAGCTGGTCCTCCTGAACGCCAAACTCTAAAGGGAAAGAGCACGACCCAACCATCCCAGCACCGCCTGGGAGCCCATCGCAGGAGCTCAACCTTGTCTTTTACAGCACACTCCTTTCCACTTCTTAAGAGGAGCAACTGACCTTTCCAGCCTGTGCCACTTCACAGGGAACTGGATACTAGAAGAACCAGAAGTCCTTTTCCACCAAGCAGAGAAAGTCCAGAAAGTATTCTCTCTATGTATGGCTAGGTGGGCCACCACTTCTGGTACCCACTGGTACCTGTTAGTACCTGCCTCCTGCCTCTTTCAATATGAAATGAGTCACTGCTCTTATATCTATTCCTAAAAGCAAAGCTTTACATCTAGAAAGAGCAGTGGATTCAGCTGGAAGATCTGAGCTTAAGGAGTAATTCAGCCACTTGCCAGCTGTGTGACCTACAATATGTCACCTAACTTCTCAGAGCCTGGTCACCTTTGTCCATAAAGTGGGGCTGTCACAAGGCTTAGGGGAACTGATGTCAGGGGATCCTGGCTGCCATCTCCAAAGTACATGTCATGGGGATCTCACTGTGGGGGAACCCTACCACACTGCAAAACTGCCTGTCCCTCCCCTTTGTATAACCTTCTTGATGCCCTTGTAGCATGTGTGATAAATTAGGGGTTTGGTGGCAGAATTTAAAGAAAAAAACATTAAAAGAAAGAATTTTTTAAAAAGACACACAATCAAATGTTATTGTTTCCAAAAGGTTCATGTTGCCCCAACTGCCAAAGGGCCAAAAGACCTAGGCATGACAGCACAGGGGAGAGACAAGTGTTTCCAGAAGCCCAGAGCCTGAGACATAAGAACACATGAAAACAGGATCAGAGGGTGTGTGGGGAACTAAAAGGGCCATTTTGTATTCAAATTGCACAGATGGCCTTTTTGACAATACATAGTTATTCTCCCAGCCTCCCAGCTCCGAAGCCCTGAGACACCAAACCAAGACAATTGGCCCATCAGGAAAAAGGCCATTGTGTGCTTCTTAGAGTGATTTATGTGGTGGGGAGGAGCCCGGCCATGTTTCCCGTGATTATGACTCGCAGATGCAATTTCGATAGCTTGTTCGTCATCTTGAACAGCTGGGATGGCCCAGGATGCTGCAGAGCAGTGGCCATCGGGTCATATTTCATCTTCACGAGCCAGTGGAGCCAAATTAAAAGTTGCATCGATTCCCAAGGCAGAGCTGCAATGGCGCTGTGGTGAGCCACAGTTGCTGGGCAGAGCAGCCCAGGGCCCAGCAGGAGCGCATATCTACCTCTGCACTGGCTGGAGACCCGGGACCTTGACAAGAGTATGGTCCACTCAGCAGACTGTCAGGACACACTGGGAGGAAAGTTCTGTCCCCAGGGCTGGTTGCTGCATTCAGATTCTCCTTTCTCTGAGGCCACAGCGCCTGTGCTCTAAACCTGTCTGGGTCACCAGGCCCAGGACAGAGAGGCTTGCTGTCTTCCCAGACACGCGATTCTCCTGTGCCTCACATTCCCCTTAATGTCATTTTGTAAGAGAACCAAATGAAATCAAGTACAGCTTGCTGTCTCTGCAGACCAGGCTGCTCGGCTGCTCAGATTCACCTTGGGGCCAAGCCCTGGTGGGTAGAGATGCTGTGAATTGCTTGTCTTTATTCAGGCAGCATCTGTCTACCTGCTGGGCAGGGACATTAGTCTGGTCAGCAGCAGAGCCATCCCATCCCCTACTACGCAGTTGTACCAGTATGCCTGATCCTTCCTACATGGAAGGCAAGAAGCGTATGCTTTCTAGGGCACCACTTTTTGGTGTTCAGCTGGCCACAGCAGCTGAGAAAACTCACAAGGGCACAAAAACCTTCTCTAAAGACATTGAGGTCTTGCACAAAACAGAGCGTGTCCATGGCCAGGGGCTTCTCTGGCCTGAACCACCTTTCCAACCGCTCTGACCTCTTTCCCTATGCAAATGACCCTACCGTGTAGACCCCTTTTGCACATGAACCATGTCCCCCAGACCTGTAACTGTGGGATTCCCTCCTCCTAGGTCTTAGCAGTTAGAAAAGGCATAAGAGCTGCCCGACCCTGAGTTTTAGCTGGGGCTGCAGCAGGCAGTAAGTGGGCTGGGCTCTCAGCCCTGGCTCTTGCTAGGTCTTCCTGTCACCTTGAGGCAGAATGCTCTCCACAAGCGTTGCTGAGCCACACCCAGGCCTGGTCCCTGACCCTTAGGAGCCTGACAGACAGAAAACCAAGTCGGTTGTCTGAGCACTGAGTTCCAGCTTCCTGTCAGACAGCCCAGCACAGTATGGAGAGGCAGCACAGGCAACTCTTGCAGAGGCCCAGGGACCAGACTGAGTACTCCGCACCCCCAACTCCAGGGACTCTCCAGGAACTCAGCACTGGTCCCTAGCTCAGACTTGGCCAGAAGCAGCTCTGTGAGGCAGGCCTCAAATCTCATTCACAACCACCAAGGGAGCAAGACCAGGTGGAAGACGAGGGCAGGTGGAGGAGCAGAGGAGGGAGTTAGCTCTTCTCATCCCAGAGTCTGGCATTCACACGGCCAACACCCCAGCCACCCCTCAGGATAAGGCACCATCACCCTGTAGGTGCTGGACTAAAGGTCTCCCCAACTGCCTACTTGATTCCCTCCTATCTGCCATCAGATCTTGTAGAAATGTTCCTGAGAGTGTGTCACTCCCTCAAAGGCCTGCCATGGCTCCTCACTTCATCTACAATGAAATTGATAAAACATTCACTGCCTGAGTCCTACACAATCTGGCCTTCCTGCCTTCTTCCTCCCTAGGCTGTAGCCACGCTGGCCTCTCCCGGCTCCTCCAGCACGCCAAGCTCCTTCCCATCCCAGGAACTCTTGCATGCTGTCCCATCTACCTGGAATGCTCTCTCCCAACTCCTTGGCTGGCTTGCTCCTTTCCAGACTGTAGGTCTCAGCTATGATCTTCCCTAGCCGCACCCCTACATGGAGCAATCTAGATATAATGTCCTCTAAAGGCATTTGCTCTGCTCCTGCACAACCTCTCCCAGGGTGTGATCACGTGTACGCCGGTGCTGATTTATTTACTGCTCACTCCCTACTAGGACTGGAATCTTGATGAGAGCAGAAGCCATGCCCATCTGGTTCTCCAAAGTATCCCCAAGCTCCTAGCACAGAGCCTGCCACCAAAGAGATGCCCCCAGATATCCACTGAATGAACAAATGAATGTGTCCAGATGAAGAATGAGTGAATGGTGGAGATGTCTTCGGGCAATACAGGTCACGGCATTGTTCTTCATCAAGGTGACCTCTCCCATCACCTGCTGCCCCCAAGATGGGTGCCCAGATGCCATTTAGCCTCCTCCTTCTTGGAAGAAACAAGCTTCTGAGTCTTCCGCATCAGGAAATTCCTGTTGCCAGTCTGCACATGCCCACTGAGTTCCAGGCCCACAGGGCCTCTCGCACCACTGATTCACCTGTTGCCGGTCCACACACACCCTTAGGACCACTCCCTGAAGATGACCCTAGTCCCACCATCTTGGTCCTCCGTTTTGGGTCCAGTTGAGGTGAGGTTACTGTGTGGTAGGGGATGCCCCAGAAAGGGTTAAGTTGCCAGAAGCAGAGTCCCGCCCTTGGGTTTACTCAGCCAATCAGAGTCTGTCCTGATGAGGTAAAGCTTCTATCCTGGGTAGCATTGGTGGAGTTGGCCGGCCCCATCTCCTGCTGGAGAGAGCCGTAAGGGTGGAGTTTCTGTGGAACCAGACAGAACTGGAATTAGCTTGCTGTCTACTCAGGCAAGGACTAGCTGACTCCAAGACCTGCCTCTGTTCCTTTTTAAGGCACTCAGTACCTTGTATCTCTGAGGCCCATCTCTAGCTGTCAGAGAGATGACAAAGTGCCACACACCTCAGCATCACATCTAGGAGAAGTCTCACAATCAGGGCAGACCCAGGAGGCCTCAGTTTCCCTGCTTGGGCCCTGGAATCCAGTAGGTAGCTACCAGGAAGTGGCATGGAGCAGTCGTCGCATGTGTTCAGAGCACCAGCATCAATTTCCATAAACAAAGACACCAGATGACTCTTCCTCTACAGACATCACTTACAAAGCAGTGACAGAATGGGAGCAGCAGCTAGCTCCCAGAGGTCTTCTCGTGCACCACTCTGCCCAGCACATTACAAGTACAATCCTCACAAGGGCCCTCTTGATCCATCCACTTTACTGATGAAACACCCTCAGACAGGCCAGGTGGCTCGTCTGACGTCACATCCCTACTGTGCTGCTTTGAACTGGCCGTTGCATATTCATCCCCACTACTACACCCTGTGATCTCCTGAGCACAGTGTGACAGATTCCTCTTTGCGCTCCTATCGCTGATCCCAAAGCACCCAGAGCCCACCCTGAGGATAGGGCCAGTCCATCTGCATTGCACCCCCTCCCCTTCTTGCCCCTGAGGGCTGGGGGCTCAGAAGGCTTCCTGGAGCCCAGCCCAGCCTGTGTACAGCCTGCATAGCAGGAGACTCACTGTGTGGACCATGGATGACACCCAGGACCCTCCACACCAGACCTTAGATCGGCAGGCATAGCCTCTAACACTTGGATCCCCACCCTAACTCCATCATCTCACCCTATTAGCACAATTCTGTAAGGGCAGGGACCAAGTTTCATTCATCAATATGACCCCAAAGGACCTAAACCCATTTGGGACACAGAGAATGCGCTCTTTGTATATATTTGATTGAATAACCAAAATAATACACATCTGCCTCTCTACCAGTTTGGAACCTCACTGGCCACAGAGAGACCAACTCTGAGTTGATCTAAATGAGAAACTTGCCAGAAATGTTCGGCAATTAGCACAGGGAGCATGGTACAAGCCATCCAGGGTGAAGATGAAATGTGAATGCCCTCCAGGGACAGGTAGCAAGAGAGGTAAAGCAAGAGAGGGGCAGAGCTCTGAAGGGGAAGAGAGGGTTCAGAGCAGAAGGCCAGCTGGGACAGAAGAGACAGTCAGCCATTTATTTCTATGAAAAACCCACCCCTATGCCTGGCCCAACCCCTACCACTACCCCAAAGGCAGCACATGTCACTAAAGTCAAGTTATGGAACTCTTCAGGGTACGGCTCCCAGTGGAGACCAGATGGCCCCAGGCCCTCAGCTTTCATAATCCCAAGGCTGGAAAAGTCAGAAACAGCTACCTGACCAGTGTGCTAATGGGACCAACTGAGGCCATGACAGAAAGTGGTTGGCAAAGATCACATAACAGATGGGGACACCAGGGCCCCCCCTCTGTTGTTCTTCGAGCCCATCCTTCTCTATTCCCTCCATCCTCCTCAACAACCATCTATGTCTTGCAGGGCAAATGGTTTTTATGTAGTTTCTGAGTTTGGAAAGAGGTTTACCATCCTTGGGATGGTACAGTCTCTGTCCTGTCCTAAAGGAGATGGAGCATTCCCCAAGGAACACAAGGAGGAGTGACAGACACAGGCTCAGCCTGCACTCACAGTATCTGTCAAGCATGACCTTTATGCCTAGAAAGCAAAAGCTCTCCAAGCTCTGCATGGCCTTCCTCTTATGCCTTGGAGGACCAGAAAGCAAAGTGCATGGTTCCCCTGAGACTGAAGCTGAACAAAGGCAGATGAAGGGGTAGGAGGCTGGGCAGCCACCTGGGCCTACTCACCAAAGTCACTACATACTCTCGGGCTCATATAGAGCTGGGAGTTATATTTACTGGAACTGTTCTCAAGAAGCATTCTGTAGGGCTGGGGATTTAGCTCAGTGGCTTAAGCGCCTGCCTGGCAAGCGCAAGGTCGTGAGTTCGATCCCCGGTACCAAAAAAAAAAAAAAAAAAAATGAAGCATTCTGTAAGTAACTGAAGGAGTAAAGTGCTAACACTCTAAGTGAATATGGAGGAAGAGGGGTTGGAAAGACTGAGCAGTATGATCCCCAGTTCCATAGCTGCCGTGTAAGAAGGGTGGGCCAAGAGCGAAGGCAAGTCTGGGGCAGCTGGGTCTCAGACCCTGAAGGTAGTTGGGAGGCTGTCCCAGCACTTAGGGCTTGCTTTGCGTTCAGCACACAACCTCTCCACTAACCTCAAGTTTGAAGAGTTTAGGCATTGAGGTATCCAAACTGCTGCCTGCCCCGGATGCCTATGCAATTTGCTGTGGCCTTGAAGCCAAGTACCCAACCTTAGAGCCTTTTGAGGGTCAATCAGGCACATCTGAAGCCCTGCAGGGCCCAGAGCCTGTCTCAGACCTTCCTGCCCCCAGGCAAGCACAGCCTCATGCCCCATGGAAGAACGGTCTCCTAGGCACTGCAAGACTGTGGCCAACACCTCCAGAGCCAGTGAACTCTGAAGCCAGGCACAAAGAACTCTCCCCAGAACAGAAGAACTAACCCCAAGGAAATGAAAGTGGGTGAGGAGGTGGGGGCTGGCACTTGTCCAGATATTTGATGTCCAGGAGCTGCCCCAGAGAAGGGAGAGCAGCCCAGACTCTGACGGTGGCCAACTCCAGATCAACGGGGCAAGGCAGCTTGTGGCCATGGTGACAGGTCTCTGTGTAGAAGAGAAACCTGACAGTGGGTCCAGTCGGTGCCCCTGGGTGGTGGGTAGGGGCAGTGTACACCCCATAGCATGGTGGAGTGGGCACCTACCATATACCAGGCACTGTGCTATGAGCTCTATATGCATCTTCTCCTTTACTTCTTATAACTTTTGTGGGGTGGAACTAGTGTCCCCAAATTAGAAAAAGCAGAACAGCAGAGTGACTTGCCCAGTCATACTGCCAGTCAGCAGCAAAGTTTGACTCAAGTGGTCTGCTGTCTTCTCTTATCCTTGCCTCTGACCAGGGTAAAACAAGGTAACTTTCAAAGTCTGGGATGCTGTGATCCTCCGAGTCTTGCTCCTTTCAATTTGCTGGGGAGTTGCAGGAGAGACTGGAAGCCACCTGTTTCCACCTCCCACCCAATGCCCCCTCCAAAGCCTGGGGCATGTGGCACAGTGAACCTAACACACTGAGAAGCAATAAGGACAGCAGGTTCACAGGCTGCAGCTGCTTCTCATTCCCCTCCTTCCCCCAGCTCTGGCAGAGCGACCACCTCGGCAACTTCTGCAACAGCCACCCCAAACCCCCCAACAGTTGGCACTTTTAACAAGAAAGGGGACCTGAACTCTCACAAATGGGAGCATACAACTGCTCTGTGGCAGGCATTAGGGTGTCAAATATCAACTTCGCATCCCATCACCCTCCCCAGGCACTGGGCAGCACCCAGCCCACATCAGCCTCTCCCCCAGCAGTGTCTAATCTCTCCTGACACTCCAGCTGGCCAGCCCCAGCACCCAGCAGTCCAAATTTGGCTCCACTTGGCTCTGACCTACATTGAACTATGACAGGTTCTGCTACAAACATCCCTCAATTATGTCTGCCTTGGACCAGTGTTAAACACAAGAGTGCTGGCCCTGGGCATTGGCCTCCCCAGTAGCAAAAGGGGGCTGCCTGTCAGGCAGCAGCAGGGAGGCCAGCCCAAATTAACAGCAAACCAAAGAGTAGAGCCGAGAACTGATGGGCCATGGTCAGTCTGGCTCTGTTGTTCTACGTATGCAGTGTTAAACCCGCACAACAGACCCAAGGAAAAGCCCAGCAGGAGAATTCTTGGGGCACAGGCCGCTGGCCAAGAGCTTGCTGCCCAGCTCCACGGACTTAGCTTGAACTGACTTCTAGCCCAGTTGGGAGGCTCAAGGGCCAGGTTACAAGGCTTAAGCAAGACAGCAAGGGTGACAGCCGACAGCCACTGGTAAGGCCCTTACCTTCCTCTCGGGAGGTGAGGCTGCTAGCTGCTGCTGCTTCGCAATGTTCTCCGACAGGCACCAGCACACTCTCTTCTTCTGCTCCTGTGAGTGTGCCTCCAAAGTGAATAAGCACTCTGCCTTCTGACGTCAGGGAAAACAGAGAAAGGGATGGTCAGGGCTGTTCTCTGGCTGGTTCAGATTGAGGGGCTCCAGGGTCCAAGCCCATGCCCAGGCTCCAGAGGGCGAGGCTGCAGAAAGGTAGGGTGTGTCCACTCATAGCCACAAATGAACCCCAGGGGACACAGAAGCACCCAGAGCAGCAGAGGAGCAGTGGGGGGCCAGCTAGAGTACCATGGGCCTACGGGTTCGGGGAGGGGAGGAAGGCAGTGGCTCGCCACACAATAGAAGCCTGTGGAGAGCTCAGGCCAGAGACAGTGAGGTCACCACAGGCCAGCAACACAGGACCATGCCTGGGGAGCTTGGGAGAGCCCAGAGTGCCAAGGCTTTCAGGTGATGTTCTGGGGAGCCAGGACCCTCCCTCACTCACAGAACCCCTCTCCCTGTCACACACTCCTGGGATCACAAGATCAAGGTTACAAGGGTTGAATGGACACATCAACAGAACCCAAGCAACAACTCAAGTCCCTTTGAAATGTGCTTGGCAGGCAGTTGTGGCAGGCCCTCTGCAGCCCACCACTGCCTGGCATGTGAGCAGGGTTTCCTCAAGGACCACTCAGTCCCATTAGCCACATCTCTGGCACAGCTGTCATTTAAATGCCACCACCTAGACTATAAACTCCTTCTAGGAGGCCCTTTTCATCTGGGCCTGGCACCATGCATGCAGATGCTGGCCTCAGTAAGCTCTGGCTGCTGGAGAAACTTCCGGGATGTGAGGTCAAATTGAGGCCAGCACTAGCACAGCACAGTGAGAGGGCCCCTAGAGGGGGCAGATGGGGCGGGCCGGGAGGCCAGGGTTACCAACCCCCACCAGGCATCAGATCAGGGGATGACGAGCTCTTTCTGACTCTATGGAATTTGATTATAACCTCACAGGGCTGCATTTCATGAGCTCAGCCACGGAGCGAACAGCACAAGCCGGAGGGCTTGGAATGGAGAAAAAGACCTGGTTCCTACGTGGTCCTGCCTCCTTTTGCAGTCAGACAGACTTTGCCACTTCCTGGCTATCAACCTGGGGAGTTTTTCATAAAATGGGACTGAAAATGGCATCACCTATATCCTGGAACCATTAGGACAAGCAATGAGGACAATCCCAGGAGCTCTGCACATAGGAGCTATTGTTATGATTCAGAAATTCGTTCACTTAGTAAATGTTTACTGAGCACACACTATGTGTAAGATACTATGCAAGGCAGGGGATAAAGAGGTAAAAAAGACTAAGCCCTTAGGCTGGGGGGGCAGTAAACAATATAATTACAAATTGTGAAAACGTCACCAAGGTCATAAAGGGAGAGATCGAGATGGTCAGAGAAGAACTCTGAGAAGGACTGACACTTGAGCTAAGGCCTGAATGATGGAGGGAGACCACAGGGAAAGTGCTTGGACCAAGTGTGGAGGTGCATACCTCTGGCCCCGGCTACTCAGAAGGCTAAGGCAGGAAGATGGGAAATTCCAGGCCAGCCTAGGTGACTTAGAGAGACCCTGCCTCAAAATTAAAATAAAATAAAATAAAATAAAATAAAATAAAATACAAAGGGCCAGGGGTATAGCTCAGCATTCCTTGGGTTCAATGCCCAGTATCTGAATACCAAAAGAAAACTATGAAAGAAAGAAAAAGAAAGACAGAAAGAGAAAAAGCAAGAAAGCAAGAAAGCTTGCAGCAATAAAGAAAGAAAGAAAGAAAGAAAGAAAGAAAGAAAGAAAGAAAGAAAGAAAGAAAGAAAGAAAGAAAGAAAGAAAAGTGCTTGGGAGTTGTTCCCAGCAGAAAGAATAGCAAACATAAACACCTGACTTAAGAGGTTGTTGACATCATCTAATAGCACATTTGGGAACTTTGCTACCCTGCATCCAATCCAGCCCTGGGGAGTGTCAAGTGGGGCCACCTCTTATGCTGTGTTGCCTCAGTGCCACCTTCCCCTATGAGAAAAGTACTCAGAAGCTCATCTTCCTAGAAGCTTGGGAGGAGAGGGGAAGAAGGCCCAGCCTGCTGTAGGCCTCAAGGCACTGGGCAGGGGCAGGAGGCAATCCTGCCTCATCCACTGAAGGCTTCCTGATTCCAGAACCTTCCCACTCACTGCAGGGGAGGGTACAGGACCCACCCAGCAAATGACCCCAAGATTCCCCAAGGAGAGCCCAATGGGGCAAGGCTTTCAGAAAAACCTCTGTTTCCTGTTTCATGATGGAGCCATGAAGGGAAATGTGGGTGAGGACTGTGCTCCCTTCTTTGGAAAGGCCCTCACTCCACATGGCCAGCCCTGCTCTGAGCCTCCCAGAAATGCTTTCAATCAGCCCTGCAGGCTGCAGTGAATGTTTCAGCCTTGCTCAACCTCAGTGTCTTCTTTTGCTCTGAGGCAGAAATTCTGCCTCAATAATAATTCTTTTTATCTAATTATCAATTTTTCAAAGTACTTTTCCACCCATGATCTCATTTGAATCTTGTCATCTCCTTAAAGTGGCAGGTAGAACATGGATTGTTATTCTTATTTTATACAAGAGGAAAATCAAGGCTCAGAGTGTCGAAAGGCCTCCCTGAGTCTCAGGGCCAATGAGGGAAGACTCCAAGCCTTAGAGAACCACTTGCTGAGATTTGATCTCCAAAACCTGGTAGGGGGACTTCCTGTGGTAGCCACACATTCAGTTGATAGGACTGCTGTCACTTGCAGACAGGGCCTGGAGGCAACCAGAGAACCAAGCCATCAGAAGAAACCTTAGGCCCTTTAGTCTCTAGGCAGCTCAGAGGTCACTGGCAGCTTTTTGCACAAATGCCCCATGTTCCAAGTGACAGTTCCCTCCCTACAAAAGTGTGGGAAAGTCTCCCCAAGGATGCTTTCACAGTAACCCAACCGCATACTCCTAATCCTGTGACAGCCCTCTCACCCCACATTCCACGGCCCTCACAGTACCAAGCACTTTACCAGTGTGCCTTAGTGTCTCTTCCAACAATGTTTTACGGTAGTAGTTATCATTGCTCTGTTTTGCTGACATCCTTAAGAATCATGCCTTTGGTCAGCCATGCTGCTCTTCCTGGGGTGGCAACCAGATCTTTTATAATAACAAATGAGATTCTAAAGACAGTGAGGCCACACTTCCCTTGGAAGCCACATTTTCCCATCAGTGCTGGAAACCACATCGCCTGTCTCCACGCAGACTGCAGAATTGGATCTCTGAAGGCTTAGAGCTGAAAACCTCTAGAATGCTAGAGAACACAGAAGGCTACTAGGGCAAACGACTTCAATCCAGGCCTGGTCCGGAGCAGGCAGCTGGCTATCATAGATGGACAAACATTTATAGGAGCCAGAGCTTTGGAGATTGGCCTGGCCAAGAAAGGAAGGGCATGGAGCCAACTCCCTGCAGGAAGGCTGAATTCCCATCCCCCCAAATCTATCAAAATGCGGAGTGCTCATTGCCTTCTCACATGGGGACCACTTTTTCAATCTTGCTGACTTTAACACGAGCTTATACCGTACCTTATTATCAGGCTTCCCTTATTATCAGGCTTCCTAGTCAAGGCTGCCCTGAAGGCACTGTCACAAATGCCCTCAAATGCCACACCTTCTAACTCAGGGTGGTCAGCCGGTACAGACTCCTCAGTTGCACAGCCCCATCTAACAGCACTCAAATCCAGCAGACGCCAGCTCCTCTGGGCCTCTCTATAGCCTCCATGTTGCCTCATTTCTTTGCTCCTGAATTAGTTCTGTCTTTATAAAGCCCCTTCAGCTAGGGGCTGCTTCAGCTAGGACTGTAGTGTGTTCATTTGCTATGACAAGCGTGTTCCCATTCAGTTCAGCCCTCCTGATGATGCCATCACATGGGCGGGAAGGAAAGGTCTAGTCATTCACCTTTCTGCAGATCATCAAACTAAAGCTCAGAGGGTTAAGTCACACAGAGATTCTCAGCTGTCTGCTGCCTCTTCCGCAGCCTGTGATCTTGCCGTATCCGTGCAGCTGTGTATGTGCAATACAAAGAATGTGCAATGTTACTCCTCGCTTTTTAAAAAAGATCAATAAATCATTTGTGAATGCTTCTAATGGAGGGTAAATGAATATGAAAAGCCCTTCTTCCTGCCATGAAGCTGGCGATAATAATAGCTGCCATTCACTAAGCACTGAGTGCCAGGCCCTGTGCTAAGTACTTGGAGGCAGTGTCTCATTGAATCTCATTTAATCATTACACTAACCCTGCATTGTCGTCGGCCTCATCACCTTGTGTCAGAGAAGACAGTGTGCCTTGCCCCCATATCATTTAGGAAATGGCAGAACCAAGATTCACATCTAGGTCTTTCTAACCCCAAATCCAGACTCTTAAATAAATGGAGCCAGCATCAGATTCTAGGTGACAGAATGGTCCCTGACCAATGTGTCTATTGATCCAATGCCATGAGTGCAAAGTCAGTCATGGGCTGCATCTGTCCCGTGATTTGCAAGGGCTGAGGGACATCTGTCCAGGGGACCAGGAACCCAAAGCCAAGGACCAGGCAGGGAAACCCTGCCCAGGACCTAGCAGCTAGGAACAGAACTGTTATCACCTAGGCAACTGGAACTTTCTCAGTGCAAAGTGGAAAAACTTCCTGAAACCCCAACTCAGGCAATGAAAAGAATCCACCTGTCGGAAGTTCTGAGATGTGCATTTGGGGTTTTCCATGGGGCCCAAGCCCACCTATATCGAAGTATCCCAGGCTACAGAGCAAGCAGGCAGCTTGTCTTCCCTACCTGTCATAAACAGCATTAGGGGAAGAGAGAAGCTTCCGGTAGCCTGTGAGTTTCAACCTCCCATCCCTTCAGGGTCAGATCACCTAGCACTTCACTGAAATAAAAGGCTCCAAATCAATATCCCTTCATCAATCTTTGGACGGCCCGGAGGTCACAGATCCAATGGAGCAGAAGTGCTTTTCTCTGGGAAAAACAAAACTAGCTTGGCAGGAAGCTCTGTTGGCATTAAAGAAGTTGGAGCTTCATTTCAGGAGCTGAGGAGAGAACTGGAATCCTGAGTGATGACTCTGGAGGGGGTGGGGGAGCCCAGCCCAGCTCACAGCTTCTCCTGACTGCACCCTGCTTGTGGAACCAGATGCTTCCAGCCCTGAAGTGACTCCACTGGCCACTCCCTGTTCCCTGGTGGGAATCTGGCTGGCACAGGGGAGGATATCCAGTGCCCTCTGCATTCCAGGTAGCTGAGTCCCCAACTCTTCCCTGACAATGTCCACTGCCTCTTTGGAACCCTCTGCTTCCTGAAGGGAACTTCTCAGCAACAGTCTGTTCAGTCACTCAAGGCCTTGAGGCTCTTATCTTTGCCAAGAACTGAAAACTCAAGGACTGCTTTTCTCCCCACCTCACTCCCCACTAGGAATTAAACCCTGGGCCTTTGCACTGAGGTACAACCACAATGCTTTAGTGTTTTGGGTTTTTTTTTTTGTTGTTGTTGTTGTTGTTGTTGTTTTCCTGACAGAGGCAGGGGAATAACTATGAGTGGGAGGCCAATCTGAGCTACATAGTGAATTCAAGGATAGACTGAATTATAGTAAGATCCTGTATAAAAAAAAAAAAATTCATGGCATACACTTGTAACCCCAGCACTTGGGAGGCTGAGTAAGCAGGATTGCCATGAATGCAAAGCCAGCCTGGACTACGTACCGAGTTCAAAGCCAGTCTGGACTACAGAGCAAGACCCTGACTCAAAAGAATAAAATCAAATAAAAATTCTTGGTCAAGACCCATTCCCAGATTATAGCCAGTACACTCCCCCACAAGAGTAACATATTCCCAGCACTGTTAGGCAAATTTAAGTAGAGGCAAAAGCCAGGAATAAGTCTAATACATTTTGCTTTGAACCATCATCACCTTACACACATATCAGGAGACACAAGGTTGGGAATTAAAAATTCCCTAAGACTGAAAAGATTTTGTACGATTGATTCAGTGGCTCTCAAATGTTTCATCACCAAGGGAATCTTTTGTTAAACCTCTGGTTTCATGATATCCACCAAACCATATCAAGCCATGAGTTGTTTGCCCAGTTTTGCTTCTCAAAGCCAGAGCACTGCCCATCGAAGTTCCGGAGCAGACAGAGATAATCAAGTGCATCAATTACGGGAGTGAGAAGCATCCAGCCCCAAACCCAGACACTGGCGCCTGCCTTAGCCTGTACTATCTGGCCCATATAAAGGTTTAATTGCCCTTGGGCTTTTGGAAACACTGACAAGACCCTGGAGGAGAAGCTATGGGTAGTACTTCTGCGGGAAAAATAAAAAGACCAAAGAAGCATGTGCAGGAGTCAAGGCAGCCTCCAGAGGAAGGCTACTAAATAAACAAATGGGGATACAGGGCTAGCAAGCCATACCCTCATCATGAGACCCTCAGGTGCCAGGGCTCAGCAGGGCCTGAGGAGAGATCTCAGGGGCCATCCCAAGACCATCTCACCACTGCTCTTTCATATTCAGGAAAGAGAGTGGGACAGGGACAACTGGGGACTTTCCCTGGACCACTGCAGAGCAGTATGGAGCTCAGCATCCAATTCTCCCCATCAGCCTCCAAGCCCCAGGCCTTCCTTCAACTACCAGGTCATAGAACTTGAATTCAGAAAGATGAACTTACCTCTGCTAGATACAGCAAGCAGAATTTCAAGTCTCCTGAAGAACCTTTGAGGGAACAAAAAATGAGACTTGTATTAGAACTGGCTGAAGAGTCTCAGCCGTTTGCTGGGGCACAGCCAGCTGTCTCACCCAGGAGGCTGTGTGTGGTGCTTCCTGGAAAAAGAGAAAGAGGCAGACGCAGAGAACAGGGCAGTCTCTGGAGCAAAGCCACTCGCTAACCGGGTGATGGGCAGCCAAAGAAGGCAGGCATCATAGCTACAGAAGAGGCAGTCAGGAGTATGAACCAGGCAGGAGTAGGAAGCTGTGACCATCCCGAAAGGGTCCCCCTTTCTGTGATTCCTCCTGCCACGAGGGGCAAGGGGCAGCATACACCCAGGTTTTCTCCACTAGTCCAACTGCCTTTGCCATTTTGAAACTCGGCAGGGTGTCATCTGATTCCTTCATGGAATCATGAGCCACCTCAGAAAGTATGAGTCACAGAGGGGCAATCTCCACTCAGGAGCTGAGTGGCGCTAAGAAAAGGTTTCCCGACCCAGGCCGAGCGCTCTGTGTGTTTTCCTAGCACTTCCTCAAGCCTAGTCTAGGTCCCTAAGCTCAACCACTGACCAAGCTCTCTGCATCTGAACTAGGAGGGACTGAAGCTGTTGCCTCCTCCTCCAGCAGAGGAGCTCAACTGGGAGCCAAATGATGACCCGAAGCTGTTGGGGAGGAATTTCTAGAGAAAGACATTTTAGGTCTAAAACTCAGGAGAGAAGAAAAGGCACCCCAGGAGGTAGAAACAGCATGAGCAGAGATACAGAAACACCAGGTATGCTTCTGCTAAGACATCTGCCATAACCACTGCAGCTACTCCGCGGACTCTAGCAGCACTCTCCACTGGGGGTCTCATCTGGACATAGGCCTGGGATGGTTAGAGACCTCCTGTGCTGCAAGCAGTTGGCCTCAGCAGGCAGGCTGTTATTTTTAAGAGAAGCAACGATATAACACATGTAACAGCATCAGGTCCACAGGGCTTTATGCTATTGGCCTGCCGCCACTCAAATGCTTTCCACATGTAAGCTCAAGGGCTGGGGAACTTGGCTCCATAACACAGCGCTGACCACTGTCCTTTCAACAGTCCCATGGGGCAGAGCGGGTGGTATCCATGGCTCAATTGCAAACAACAGAGGCATAGACAGATGAAGTAAGTCACTCCGGGTAGGAAGAGCCCACCTCTCAACCGCAGGCTTCAAAGGAAACTCTTAAACTCATACTCGAAGCGAGGAAATTGTCAAGCCAAAAATCCATCACCAAGAGAAGGCAGCAAGGTCACTAGAGACTGGGGCCCAACCAGTCCTAAGCAAGGCAGGAAGTGGAGCTCTAAATGAGCTAGGTAAAGGCCAGGTCCCCTGGACACAGGTATATGGACAGTTCCCATAGGGGCCAAAATGTCTCAAAGCCAGGGGCTTCCAGGCAGAGCCAGATAAAATAGCCCCGGAGAAAAAGGTAAGTCTAGTTTATTCTCAGAATAAATACCTCTCCCACCTGGAAATTGGTTGGGGAGAGGGGGGTGCCCTGCCTAGGAAACCCAAGTGTGTCAGAACACTGTAAACTGGGTGCGGTGGTGCACACCTATAATCCCAGCGCTCTGGAGGGCTGAGGTAGGAGGACAGCAAGTTCGAACACGGCATGGGCAATTTAACAAATTTAGCAAGATCCTATCTCAAAAAGAGGGTAGGGGGCTGGGGATGCAGCTCGATGCAGAGACTGGCTCAATCATGAGGAAAGGGAGAGACAGACAGAAAGACAGACACAGACACACAGATGGGGAGAAAGAAAGAAGAAATAATGTAAAAGGCTCTTCTCAAAGGCTCTTCTAGTTCTTTGTGTTGCTGAGAGTAGAAGCAAGAAGAGGTGGTATATTTTGTTTAAGAAAACACACCGGATTATTTCCTTGAAGTAGACCCTAGAGCTAAAGGAGAGCTAAGGAGACATCTATTAGAAAATAATTGGAATTTAGGTTTTGGAAGCTAGTAGTGAGGAAAAAAAAGGTTCTAGAAGTGAAGGCAAGCCCAGGAGATGAGCGCTTCAGGGAGACAGGAGCTGAGAGTTTAGGGGAACATGCCTTTAGACAATCCCTGTGGCCAGGGATGGTGGATGGATTGCCTTGACAACTGCTCTGTGCGGTGACACCACTCCCTGCCTGCCCTGACACCCCTGCATTACTCTAAACTTTCACTGGAATCTGCTCCACATCACAGCCCTGTGCTGGCAGCCCTGTGACAGAAGGATGGAATGGGGCAGTGCTGCGCATGATTCAGAGTCTCATAAAAGAAAAACAAGCAAGGGGCCGGGGTGCCAGGGAGGAGCTGCTGCAGCTGCAGAAAAGCAAGCAGCCAAGGGGTTGACTCAGGAGAGAGCCTAAGTCTTCCTGAAACATTAGGACTAGGGCTGGCACAGAGGAGAGGGGACACAAAGGCCGCACATTCGAGACACTCAGCCTACAGCATTCTTAAACTCAACGGAGAATTAATGGTTCCAGAGCAGTCCTTGCTTCCCAGCAAGGAATGCAAGGACCAAGCAGGGGGAAATCCCCAGCCATGGGCTTGGTGGAGCCCCTGCGTTTCCTGGCCCAGGTCTGACCCTTCTGCCATTTTCCCAGAGTCCTTTCAGGCCTGGCCAGAGGTCCTGACTCAGCCATTCACAGGTTCAGAGAATGTCACCAAGGATTTAATCCAACTACTTCAGCAGCTGGAGTTTCTGAAAGGGGAACCCAGGTTCCCGAGGCAGCTGGAGAGTTCATGAGTCACCTGGACATTTCCAGGCCACATCTGAGGGACAAGGGCAGGCCAGGAAGACACACAGTCTGCGTGATACTGGCTGCCTGCAAGGCAAAACACAAAGAGTAGCAAAGCCAGAGGACCCTGACTGAGCAGAGATGTCCTGATGGTTAGCTCCAGCACTCCACCTGTTCCCATTATACCGCCATTCAGTCCTGTTGGAGCTTGGGGAAGTTGGACAGAAGACAGGAGGACTGCAGTGGCCACCAGCTGGGGGCCCTGAAGGAGGAGGCACCACCAGTGCCCAAGCTGAGACAGTGCTTCTGGTCTCCTTTTAGTCATTCATTGATTCACCCAACAAACATGCATTGGGCTACCACTGTGTTTCATGCCCATACTAGGCCTTGGGAGTGCAGCTGACCTGCAGAGCTAAGGGCTATTTGGACAAGTGCCAAGGGAGTCCCTGGTCCCTAGGATAGGGTAGATTCTCCCCAGCATGCTGGAAAGGTGCAACTGCTTCCTGTTTACTGTCTTCTTTGTTCCAAATTGAACTCTGCATACATGTTGATTTGAAAGAGACAAACAAGAAACCTAGGAGTTTCATGTCCTAAGCAATGTTAATCAGAGACCATTCTGACACCAGAGGCCCCAGCCAAGGCTCCAAATGCATCTCTTAAAAGCCTCACTCAGGCCCTTGAGGCGGCAGTGAGTCTCCTGGGGCACCAGAGAGGAGGGCAGGAAATCGGGCGCCAGGGCTCAGAACATTGGGTCCTGAAGCTCCACCTCTGCCTATGGCAGAAGGGGACACTGGACTTCAGTGAATCTCTGGACCTGGCTCAGGAATGTGGGGACAGTGAGGGGCAGAGGCACAAGGGCTCCATGGGTGTCCCAAAAGAAACTAAGCATTGGAATGTGCACTTTTTCTATAGTCTTTTAAAATACATATATGTGTCATACTGCTGCTGTTTTGGTTTTGCTTTTCAAGATAAGGTCTTGCTATGTAATTTAGGCTGGTTTCGAACTCACTATGTAAATCACACTGGCCTTAAACATGCGGTGATTCTCCTGCCTCAACCTCCCTGAGACTGCAGGCATGGGCCACCAGGCATGCACTACCACATCCAGCTGAATGTGCACCTAAAAGACTTCGCATGTTCAAACAATGTCCTTTGTTGTAAGCTACTCTGAGGCTCCCCAGAGACTCCCCCCAAACCATCTCTGGCCTCAGGTCTGTTCCAAACCATCTGCCCAACAAAACCAGTGCTCCCTGTCCCATGCCAAGTTAACAGGCTCTGACATCCCTGGTCATCTCTCCTGAAAGACGCTGGCTGAGCCACCCTCAGACCTTGCCTAGGTGGCCCACCATCCTTCTGCAGGGAGTCGTGGTCTCAGCCCAAAGATATCATGCCTGGGCAAGGGCAAGATTCCGGGCTCACCTGGGTCGTTGCCACCCATTGGAGCATGGAGCACCTCTGCCTTTAACTGCAAGTCTTGGGTTAGGACGAGAAACCCAGGCCAGGCCCCTCGCAGCCTGAAGCAGAGCAGCACAGCACTGTCCAGCCCCTCCCAGCCACTGTGGGGGTTCTGCCTGGGGCTCGCAGAGCTGGGAGGGAATACAAAGGGCTTTCCCAACCTTTATTTCACAGATAGAGAAATGAACCCAGAAAAGGGACCAGCTGAGGTCACTCACGACACTAGCAGCAAATCTCCAGCTGCTGCCCGCATTTTTTCCCTGCACTGCAGCCTCTACCCAAATGCAACTAGTTGAGCCAAGAGTGGTGGAACACGCCCATAAACCCAGCAGTCAGGAAGCTGAGATATGAGGATCACTACAAATTTGGGGCCAGCCTGGGCTACAAAATGAGTTGAAGGCCAGTCTGAACTGCATAGTGAAACCCTATCTCAAAAAGACAAGACAAGAGATAAATAAATAAACAAAAAAAATGCCACTAGTTGGAGCCTCCTTCTTTTTCCTCCCTCTGAAGCAGGAGGTTGAGAAGTAAGAGTCCTGGGCTTGTGGCCCCAGGCATACAAGGTGCAGAGCAGAGCCTGAGTCAGTTCTTAGCCTTGGTCAGTGTGCGTTATGGAGCACTGTCCTGTCCAGTCTCCCTAGATGTGACCTGGGTGGGTCTTACACTGTTTGAGCTGGGGCGGGATGGGGGAGCAGAAAAAGAGGGACGCTACTGAAAGTGCACAGGTGTGAGTACTCAGCGTAGGGGAGCTGGCTTCCAGCGAGCAAGGGAGGAGGGTGAAATAGCAAGGAGGCCGGGCAGAGTCCACTGGCTGGAGGGCAGCGGGCACTAGGGAGGTTCTTGGCACACTGAGGCTGGTGCCAAAGTCTAGTCATCGCCTCTATCCCAGTCAGGCTGAGCTGCCCACCTGCAGGGAAGGGCTGTGGCCACCCTTGGTCAGTAGGCAGGAGAGAGTAAGAGCTAGAGAGCGAGAGTGGTGAGTGACTTCCTGTGGGGAGGCAACAGTGAAGGTTCCCACAGGAGCTCGCTTGTAAGGAGGAGGAACAGCCAGGGCAGCGGGTGCACAGGATGGCTTTGCGAGCATTCAGGAAGTTTGCCTGGAACGAAACCCGCCAAAACAGAATTCTTTCACCGGGTAATATTTTCCTCCCAGCCCTGTCGCCCATGCTCAAACAGGTCTGTTGTTGTTTTCATAATCTGGGAGAGGAAATTGAGCCCCTTTCAGCAGAGACCTCAGGCGCCAAACCAAACCGCTGGACAGATACTCCCAGCTGGCTTCCCGTTCCCGGTGGGCCAGGGGGCCATGGAAAGTTTTGGGTTAGAAATTCTGCAGGCTCCCGCATACTCTGCTCAACAGCCCCAGCCACATAGGCTCCAGCTTCCTTGGGTGCAGAACAGGACCATGTGGCCAGCTGAGAAGAGGCAGTGGTCTCTGCCCACACATCTGTGGGGAACAGGGTGGCAGCAGGCATTTCTTAGGCACTGGTTGTAAGCCAACCTCTTTGCATAAATGACCTTGTTTAACCCAACAACCTTCTGAAATACTATTATTATCCCAGCTGACACATGAAGAAACAGGCTCAGAGAAATAGAGTAACTTGCCCAAAGTCACACCAGTAGTGAAAGCAGTACCAAAATTTGAACACAGGTCTGAGTCCAAAGTTCTTCCCACCTACTTCATGGTCTCCCTAGAAAGTGTCTAGAACAGAACCCTCCCTGAAGAGCTCAAGGTATGGCAGGAGGCTTGCAAGCTGAGAGTGGATCACTTGCCAGTCCAGGGACAGAGCCTACAGCACAGCACGTATCAACCTGGCGCTCCTCACCTTCCTGCAGCTTGACGCTCTGGAGATAGAGGGGGTTCCTCAGGACGTTGCAGCGCCCAGGTTCATCCTCCTTGGTGAAGAGCAGCAGATCTGAGTAGGCAAACAGTGTCACCTGCACCGGAAGAGAGCAAATAGCCTGCTACTCCGCAGTCCCCTGGACACAGAGTTACAACCTCCCCTGGAGGTCTGAGTAACCTATCCTTGTCATCCTTGCCAATGGAGAACACCTGTTTGCCCTCCTCGAAGTAGGAAAAAAATACACAAGAAGGAAAGACAGCCCTTGGCCTTCATGGCAAAGGGTGTCTGTGGGGGCCTCTTCACAGCCTGGTATCCCCAGGGCCACCTGTCCTGGACTGGCCCTGCAGTACCAGGGAGGGGGGTCTCCAACCCCTTACCCAGCTCTATCTCAAGCTTCCTACACAGTTCTTAGCATCATGTGGTATGATGCAATGCTGCCAAACTCCTTGCAGATAACTTTTTAACTGCATTAATGAAATCGGTCCAAGAAAAAGCCAGTTGCTTATATTTCAATGCAAACTTATACATAACTTTTATCTTCTTCATGTACCAGTTGCTCCAAAAACAGAGCAAAAAGCTATTTCTAGACATTATAGGTAAACTGATAGGCATGCACAACATATTTTTATGCTAAAAAAATCCACTTGATCCTCTATTCCCACTGAAGTTTATACTGTTCTTTGTTTTATAAATTCTGCAGTGACCTTTAGTTAAAAGCAATAATATCCAGTTTTAGATTCTCCTAAAAAAAAAAAAACTCACAAAAGATTATTACTTATGGGAACTTCCCTTTGAAGTGCCAAAACCTGATCCTTCATTTCTTCTGAAGTTAGAGGAATTCAGCAGAAGGGCTTGCTACACACTCTGGACATAGTGAGTATGGGTCAGATTGTGACTGACCTTCCAAAAGCCGGTGTGTTGTCATTTAGTTCTCAAACTGGTAAAAATGACTCTACAACACCACTTCTAATACTCTTCCCTAAATAAATATTTGCAAGGTTGTATAAATGTAAACATATAAGGAAGTTAGCAGCATTCTTAAAACTTAACAAAGGAAAATAACAGAAAATGCCATCAAGAGAAGATGGATAAAATAAATTACACTACCTTCAAGTAGCAGAATTTTGTGCAACTATTAAAAGAATAAAGTAGAGCTATATGGGCAGATACTGAAATGTGTCTATCAGAAGTCGAAATAGTGTAATGGGCAAAAAATACCTGGGGTAGAATGTAATTGTGTAAAACAAAACTATAGCTCTTTCTGTATTTATAATATTTTAAAGATATCTAAGGTAAGGCTGGGGATTTAGCTCAGGAGCATAAGTGCCTGCCTTGCAAGCACGTGGTCCCGAGTTCGATCCCCGGTACTGATAAAAAAAAATTTAAAAAAAATTTTAAAAGATATCCAAGGTAGGTACCACTCACCTCACTCTGAGAGGTGGGATTTTACTTTATACATTTGCATAATTTTTCAATGAGACTATGTTACTTTTGTAATTTAAAGATATGTCAGAAATATTCAAAGCCCTATTGGACATCTTGTGTGTCCAAATACAGAGGCAGAGACAACTCAGGGAGACTTTCCTGAGCAGAGAAGCTCAGGGCTCTGTTCCCTCCCATAGGTCCCAAACACAAAGACTCCCTCACACCTTGGAGTGGGAGGGCTCTTAATCATGACCTACCCAACCCCCCTTCCCAGCACAGCCCTGTCTCTTATAACTGCCAAAGAGAAACGTCCACTTACTAAATACTTTCAGCTCCATGAATCTTTACATAAATAACATCATTGGCCTTTACAGAGGTGGACCTGACAGCTCAGAGAGGTTAAGTACCCTGTCCACAGCCACACAGCCAGGGGCTGACACGCAGGTCTGAGAGATCATAAGCTCTCACTATACACAGCACTGTAACAGCAATATGCCTCCCACTGCTCTGTCCCTGAATATGAAAGGATTCAACCAGGAACAAAAAAACAGGAACAAAGGAGACAAGTGATAATAATAAAGTTACAGGAGGGGAAGAAAATGATCTAGAGTTCAGCAGGACTCAAGGGGTTGGCTACCTGGGGAGAGGACTGCGAAGTCTAAGCAAAGGAAAGGAGGCTCCACGACAGCTTCAGACACTAAGCAAACCCCACTGCTCCCATAAAACAGGAAAATTCCAAATTCCTCCAAATTAAGAAAATATAGTTGTCAGTTCTGGACTCACAGGGAGATTGGCAGAAGAGCATTAGCATTAGAGGAGGCAACCTGTCGAAGCCTAGAAAGTCAACAATGGCCCAAGCACAAAGAGGGCTGGGTGGAGGGAAAGAAGGAGGAGCCACCTGCAAGGTGAGAAAAGCCCCAGGCCATTGCCTCAGCCTGGATTCCCAGAGCTGAGACTCCGGTCTAGACAGGAAGTGATTAAGGCATGAGTGAAGAATTTCCCCAAAGGTCAGGTCAGGGAAAGGACAGAGCTGGCACACAGCTGGAAGCAGGACAGAGGGCAGGCATGCCAGGGAAGGACACGTGGACCCCTTTCATCTCACCAACATCCTGGTGACCCTATCTCCCAGTCCAGTTACCTGCTGCCTTCCACCACCAGCCACAGGGGCCTCCGAGTATCTTCCCCACACCTGCACAGAGGACACATCTGCTTCCCAAAGGGTCAAGGGTTGAGGTATCACCTCATGAGGGAATCCTTACAACCTGGAGGGTGACTCCCTCTTAAGTGGCCCTAGCCAAGCCTTGTCCTGGGAAATGGGCCTCCGGTCAGGGTATTCAGAAAAGACCTCTGTTCCTTAGTTAATGGTAAACTCAGTGAGTCAGTGTGTAAAGGGAGGGTGTGTCTGCCTCTCCCTTCATCGTATTCCAGGAACCTGCACTTGGCCAGGCTAGAGGAGCTGTAACTACTGTTGGAGTGGATAAATGAGGCTGCTCCAAAATGCAAGCAGCATTTTGACTTCTAGGCAGGGATGTGTGACCAGGGTAGTTCACAGAATGGAACAGGATTGGCTCCCAGACATCAGCAAACCTGAGCAAGCCCAGACAAGGGACAGACAAAGTTGGGGGGGGGGTCTTACAACTGGGAGGGGCTGCCCTTGAGCATTCGGGAACTGCAAAGAAAACCCCAGCTAAAAGGCTGAAGAGAAGCAATCAGAAATGATGGCTGCTGAGGGCCGGACCAGCACTAAGGCTGTATGAAGTTACCCAAACCCTCTGGAATTGGTTTATATTTAGCTTGAGTGAAATGAAATGGTACCCAAATCCTCATATTTGGTTGCTATTGTACTGCAAAAAAAAAAAAAAAGTTTTTTTTAAGGGATATATTTATTTGACTTGTCCTCAAATCACGTCCTTCAATTGGTGGTGATGGTGGGGGGTGTCTCTTGGTTCTAAGGTTCCCAAGATCCATGAGGCAAATACATTTTGGATGAATTATAACTATGGCTATGGCTCGCCTTGTGTTTCTTGGTTTGTTTTTAAACAAACATACCAGAAGCAGCATGGGGTCACGGAAAGCATTGCTGAGCCAGGATTAGAGCCAGAGAGCTGAGTGGTAATCCTGGCTCTGTCCCTTACTGGCCTTGATGTCCCAGTTAATTTCACTGGAGCATCAGTATCCCCGAGTCTTGTGGAGGTGCCACAGAGTTAATTGGGGTCAGTGCAAAATGCATGCACAGCAAGGATGCACAGTACGTGGTCAGCATTTGGGGGTTTAACTGTGTGTGAATTTTAAGAGTGAATTAAGACATGTGTGTGTATTTTAGGGTGGCTGTCACTTCAAAGTGCCACCTTCCAAGTCTGATGAATGCACAGCCACATGGCACCTTCTGACCCTGCATACGTGACTTAGCACCACCACACGCTTATTCACCAAACATAGTTCCCCCTGGCCCTTTTCTCCTAAAACCTAAATCCCCCTCACCGGATGAAGATTTCCTCCCACAGAGGCAATTCCAAAGCCATGCTGCGATTCTCAAGAATATTCCCAAAGGGGAGGTCCAGAAATGACCTCAACCATACCAGTGAGGTAGAAATCAGCATATAGTCTCACCGGAGAGCGCCCTTGAAAAAGACAGTGCTCATTTAGCACACAGGAATTCTGGTCTGCTTGTTTAAAAACAAAACAAAACAAAGCCAACCTCCTGCTTCAGCCACTGTCACACTTGGTACCCTAGGATGGTAAGGCTGAAGGCCCCTCGGAGCCGGCTCCTGCAGCCTTAAATACACACAGGAATACTAAGGAAAAAGGAAGAAGTCCTAAGTGAGTCAGCAGCACAGCTGGGGCTGCATGTGGGCTTCAGGCCTCCAAGTTTCCTGATTTTGCCAGTCCCCAGGCACCTATTCAAGTCTACAGAGCCAATCCTCATCAGGGCCCGTGGTACACCAAGCCCTATTCCCTCACCCCAGGTCCCCAGGTGTAGCCAGGCCAGCTTGCAGAGCTCCACTTGTATGTCCTGCTTGAACCAAGACAGCTCTGTCTCAATACTCCACCCAACAGAAGCCTCTACTTATGGAGCATTTACTTTCTGCTGTGTGGATGAATCTCCACGTCAGTGACATCATTACTTTCTACAGATGAGGATCTTACCGCTCAGAGATGTTAAATTAGCTGTCCATGGTTACTCAGCCAGGGTCTACTGTCCAGGCCTGAGGGACTAAGCTGGACCTGGCCAGCTCTGGGAGTTGAGTCAATGAGTAAAGCGCTCCCAACCCCCAGAAAGAGTGGCATGGCCCCCATACGATGCCTGTTGGCACAATTGGAGGCCAGGAGAAATCATGGATCTCTCAGGAAAGGATCTGAAATTTGGGTTAATACGGACTCAAAAAATTCAGGGAACTGACACACCTCTAAAAATGCTCCTTGGCTAGCAGCTTTAATTTTCTCACAGCTAAAGTGAAATGCCATCTTTTCTCCTCCTTAGAGAAAGTTGGAATAAATAATAGAATGTCTTTTGGGCTGGAGAAATAACATAAATGTCAAAAAGAACAAAATGGCTTTGTGAGGAGGTGAGTTCCCTATCACTGGAAGTAGACAAGAAATAGGTACCCACGTGCTGGGGGCGGAGGGTGCAGTAGAAGTGTTGTCAGGTTTCCCCCATCCTGGGATTGTACCCTAGTTATCAGGAGGAGAGGAAAGGGGGCGCGCAGAGAATGGCCAAGGAGGAAAGTCAGCCGGGCGGCACGCTGGAGTCTCACCTGGGCAGCCTTGTTCCTCCCCTCGAACAACAGCAGTTCCTCTGACAACAGGAGGGTCCGGGCAGGGTTACAGAGATCTAGGGGCTGAAAACGAAGTGTGCGCCAGTGAGTGGGCAGTGTAAAGACTGAGGGGGCACAGAGGAAGCGGCTTGCCAAAGCCATCCACAAAGGGCCCTCCCCTCCCCAAGAACCCGCACACCCCCTCACACACCAGATGGAAACAGAAAGACGCTCCTGTCCTGTGCAGAACTGTGGCTGCCACCTTTCCCACCAGCCCTCACTGTGAGCTGCGCTCTCCGACAGGAAGTCCAACCACATGCTTGGGCCCTCTGCAGTTTCTCCCTCCCCCACTCCCCCTGCCCACCCTCCTACATGGGGCTCCCCATCCCACATTCCCCGTCTGTCCTGATGTTGGCGCCCCAGAAGTGCCCTGCAGTCAGAGCCTAGAGGCATCCTTAGAGCCACATGCCAAGAGATTTGGCCGCTTGAGACCTTATAAGGTGAGGCCTTTGCCTGCTCTATGCTTACAACACACTTGAGCTGACTCCTTCCCATCATCAGTTCTGAAGGAGGTTTTCACCCAAACCTCTCACTCCATCATCCTGTCCAGTGCAGCCGGAGAAAGCACCCTGAGCTCTAGATTACCCGGCGGGACCCATCCTCATGAGCGTGATTTTTAACAGTTTCTACCTGCCTTAGCCTCAAGCAGCGCCTGACAGAAGACAGTGAACCATGTGTGAGCTGCACATGATAACCTGGATGGACCTTATCAATAATATAAGGAGCCAAAGAAGCAAGACCTGAATAAATATATGCAGTATGGCTTCCTTAAATATTTTAAAAGAGGCCACACAAAATATGGTACTTAGGGAAATACATAAAGACAGCAAAAATAAAGAAAAGCAAGTAAGTGCTCACCACAGAGCTAGGCTGGAGGGTACCTGTGGTGGGAAGGGAGGGCATTATGATCAGGAAGAGATACGCAGGCCCCCAGGCTTCCAGCATATCCTTTGGCAGCAAGCGTATTTCTTTATTTTAGTGGTTATTCGCTTTATAATTACTTGTTAAATTGAACATGTAAGCATCATGCCATTTTTAGCTTATATGTTTCCCAATATAAAAATTTTCAAAACATTTTTTGTAACTTTGGGAAAAATAAATTTTAATTTTCTATCAAAATGAGAAACAAAAACTAATCCCCTTGGATGGCAAAACTTTTGTGTCACAACCAAAGAAAGAGCTCAGCAGAAAGGCAAAGGCCAGGCCCTGCTGGCAGAGCCACAGAGGGAGATGTGTGCTCCCTGCTCTGGACAGGTCACATCCAAGTGGAGCCCAAAGACCCCAGACTGGGACAGGTCCAGGATGGGAGGCTAAGGAGACCAGAGAAGTAGGACATGAGCAGCAACGATGTCCCTGGAGCTGCCTCACCTCTGTGCTCTTGATGAGCAGATAAACTAACATTATTTTCCTGGAATGAAGACTGTCAATATGTGCAAAAAGCCATCAACATGTTTACAACCTGTGACCCAGTCTTCTCATTTCTAGGAGTCTTTCCCAAAGAAAATAATCAGGGGGCAATTTATGTACGAAGTTTTTATCACACAGCTGTTTACGCTAACAGAAGAATAGACATACAGATCTGAAGTGAGAACTGGCTCGGTAAACACTGTACATCTACAGGACAGAAGAGTGAGCACCTCTGTATAATCCAGGCTCAAAGAAATACTTATGCTACAATTTTTGTTTTAAAAAGGCAAGTGGGCCAGGTATGGCGGTGCACCTGTAATCCCAGTATTTGGGTGGCTGAAGCAGGAGGACTGCCATGAGTTCAAAGCCAGCCTGAACTACATAGCGAGGCCTTGTCTCAGAAGACCAAAACCAAAAAAGGCAACTGGATATAAAATATACAATAAGATCTGTTTTGTTTTTTAAATCTACGTATGTATGTCTTTATATGACACCTAAGTGTTTAAACTGGTTGTATGTGGGTGATAGAATAAAGAAAGATTATTTTTTAAAGAGAAGAGAAAAAATGTAGAAGAAGAAGAGAGTTAGGAATAGGAGAAGAAGGGAGATTCAAATGAACCTCAGACCACCAGGGAATCCTGGCCAGACATGTTTGGGTGACCAAGGGGGCCCTACAAGCTCTCCTTTGTTCAGTTCCAAACAGCAAACTTTTGGGTGAGCTGGAGAACTGAAGCCTCTGCAGGCAGGTCCTGGACATCACAGCAAGCAGCTGCAGTATGACTGCCCTGCCCCGGAGAAAGAGGTGGCTGCGAGGGGAACGCAAGGACCCTTTGTGACTCCACGTTTCCTGCGTATACTCTTGGAAACCTCTGCTCATCAATGCGACCTCCAGAACCCTCAGTCTCTCAAGTCATCGTCTTTCCCAAACTGGGGCCTCAGTCCTAGGTGAAGCACTGCACCCTGAGTCCTAGGGTACGGATCTGTTCTCGTTCTCCTCTCCTTCCAGTGACAACCCTGGGGCCAGCCACGGGCTCACCTGAACAAAGACGGGGAACACCAAGACTTTGGGGGCCAGGGTGACGTAGGTGCCATAGCTTGAGTGTGGGACGTGCGGCCTCAGGAGCGAGCAGTCCTGGTAGTTCCCTCGGCCCTTCACTGTCTGCACAGTCTTCATGAGTCGTGACTTCTTCCCCAGGCCTGTGTAGGACTTCCCTTTAGTGGGACTCCCCGATTCTGTGGAACAGAGATAGAACATGGTGAGGCGTTTCCATCACTGCTCTGAAGGACCCCCTTTGAGCTGGACCCGCTGGCACACACCTGTAATCCCAGCACTTGGGAGGCTGAGGCAGGAGGTCACCTGCCATGGACTTATAATCTACCTTGTGCAGGGCCTGTGCAAGGAGGCTCCAGCTGAGTCTCAGACCTTGACCAATCCTTCTCACTCTAGTGAGAGACACTGACACATAAATAAGCAACCCCAGGGTGAAGACAGAGCTAAAAACCAACAACTGTGAGATGTAGCAGTCCCTAACCAGCATCCTGGGCCCCAAGTCAGATCTATTTATTGGCTTACATTTTTAAAACAATCAAGAAACCACTCATACTTTTCACTGGATCTGCAGTGCCACATGGAACAATAGTTGAGGCTGAGATCTCTGCCCTGCGTGGCAGAGCACCTGCTCACCCCTCTGCCACCATCCCAGCCCACCCAGCTCCTCCCAGTCCCTGGACAAAGATCCATTCTCTACAGGGGTGGCAGAGATAGTGGACTTTTCCAGGATGCATGTGGCCTGCCCTCCACTAGTCAAGGAAGGCAGAGTCGCCTGGCTGATCACAGCCAGTCAATACAGCAATAAGGAGTAGCTCTTATGCCAGGCACAGTGGCCCCTGTCTATACAGGGAGAGCAGCCAGAGGGGAAATAGGAAGATCACCAACTTCAAGGACCCCATGGACAACTTCGTGAGCACCTGTCTCAAAATACAAAAAATAGAAAGGGCTGGGCGAGTAGCTCAGTGGTAGAACACTTGTTTAGCACGTACAAGATCCTGACCTCATCCCCCGCACTACAATTTTTATAAAAGAAGTAGTACTTGCCCCTGTCATTCTTGGTAAGAAGCACAGCTCTGCAGCCAGGTGGTTGTGCTCAAAACCTGCTCCCACAGGCGCTAGCTCAGTGAGGGTGGTGGCTCCTTCACCCCCAGAGACTTAGTTTCTTCAACCGGAGTAAAAGTGCCGGGCACGCCAGCTGCTGCGAGAGCTAAGCAAGCTGCTTCGAGCCAAGCCCTAGGACAATGCCTTAGACCAGGAAAGGTCCAAGGCAAGTCAGCTCCTGACTGGTTGTTGTCATCATTTGGAAACTGTGAGACTCAGAATGTAGATATCATCAGCTCCACAAGGTTTCCCACTTGACCATTAGCTCACAAGTTATTACAGAAGAGGCCACTAGCAGGGAAAAGAGCAAAGAGCAAAAGACTCAGGGGATACTGAGAGACACACTGTCCTGGAACAAGGAGTGGTATGCAGCTCTTTATCATGTCCCATCAAATAGACAGAAGAACAAAACCCAGAGTAGCTCAAAAGACAGAGATTGCTGGACACAAGCAGCAGAGAGACAAAGCCCAGAGCAATCCAACTCCACACATACCTTGGCCCTCTTCCAAGGGTTGCTTCTACTAAGAGGCAGCCAGCAAGGCCCTCCCTGACCTGGGTGCCCACAGTGGGTCCCAGCACCCAGGCTTCCTTCCACCCCCAGCCCTGGAAGCAGGGCGGGTAACAGGTGGCCTGACCCAGCTACACTCAGGGAAGCTCCCCACCAACGCAAGGTCTTGGCCTCAGAGGAAGCACTGAGCCCAAAAGGTTTCACACATACTTCCACCTCCCACCCCCACCCCTTCACAGCAAGAGGCGAGAAAAACAAGTCAACCTCCCCCACCCCCATAAGTGACCATGATCACAGTGATCAAATCATGATAAGAAGAAAGCAGGAGCCAAGGATAGGGGTAGGAGGGGCAGATGCAGGGAAGAAGTCACATGGTTCTTCCCCAGGACATCTGCACAGCTGGATGCTGGTCCCTTTCCTGGAGAGACCCATCCTGAGTCTCAAGGTCTGCACAGCAATGGAGATGGCTGGGTAAGACCCCTGAGCTTCGGCACTGACTCCCCGGGTCAGAGACCGGCTGTGCAATTCTGAACAGGCTGCTTCCCTCTCTGTCAGTTTTCTTCATTGCAAAGTGGAGGTAAATGAATCGCTGCCTTGCCTGCATGCTCACACAAAGGGCCTGACTGGAAAGGCCTCTGTGGGTTGTGCAGGAGGGTACATGTGTTATGGATCATCTTGAACCATAAGCCACTTGATAAACTGTCCATCGAGGCTGGCAGAAGTATAGAGAAGGTTGCTGGGTCACAAGCCATACCACGCCTGGGACCAAAGGGTGAGCCTGGCACTAGATAGATTAATTTGACTTGGAATGAGTCTCGACTGAAGAAGGCAAAACCATGTAGGACTGACAAGCAGGGGAGTGGAGACAGTTAGGCCAGAGTCAACGAAGAGTGCCCTTGCATATAGCAAAATCTGTGCCTGGGGCCCCAAATTGTTGACTTTTTAAAAAATCCATGTCATCCCTTCCCTGGCCCAGCTGCCCAAGGCTGTTGAGGGCCTAAGAATCACGAATTAACTCCTTGACCCACCATTCTGCCTTCAGAGAGGGAAGGTCTGCTTAAACACAGTTTATGGACAAGGAAATTAAGGCCCGGAGTGACGTGGAGCAAAGGAGCACGGCTCTCCAGAACCGACTTTCCAAGGATCTGTTTTTAGAACAGTCCAGATTGCAACCCAGTTGCTGAGCTCCATGAAGGCAAACTCATTTACTCCCTACCTGCTACCTCTTATGACAGTAGCTGGACCCTTTCTCCTCTAACACCTGCTTCACTAGCCAAACACTAATTATACAGCTTTGCTCTCAGCTTCTGAGGCAAGCCCTGGCAGCCATCCTGCCCTGGCGGCATTGAATCTGAGGCTAGGTTGGGGCAGAAGACAATGCCCAAGGCACCAGCAGCCCCACAGAACATGCCAACTAGGGCCCGGCAGGCACCCCAGGCCCTGGAAGGGCACCAGACCCTATTCAACTTGGGATGGCTCAACCTCCTCGTGAATGGCTACCTCCTGGCAGCCCAGCCAGCAGTCTCAGAATCAGGCCCCCAGTGACAGCCTTAACCTCTAGACAAGCCTGAATGTGTCCTGAATTTCACCCCTTCCTCTGAGTCCCAAACCTGGGAGCTATAAAGACTTGGTCCTTGGTAAAGAGCACATGTGTCCTGGAATACCAAAAGGATTATTACTATGAAAAGTAAATGAAGTCAAGTCAAGCTCTTAATATAATACATTCCAAAAGCTACCATTGTTACGAACACAAATGACTCTTACTTGTCCCTCCCAAAGCTTAGATAACTGTGCCTTTCTCAGTATTATATTCTCAGAGGGGAATGAAATATAAATGCAAGTGGGGGGCAACCACAGAGGTATCTCTCAGGCTGAGAGGAAACCACCCCCCACCACCCAGCCAGTGTCCATGTGCTCATAGCAGGCGACACATCTCTCCGGCTCTCTAACTTCATAGCTGAAACTCTACTGAATACCTGCTATCTTCCAGACCTGTGTCTGGTCCACAGAAATATGCCTGGTCCAGCCCTTCCCTTAATGAAGTCATCATTTAGCAGTGACACATTCACTCTAACATAATGTGCCACAACTAAAAGCTTTCAGACACTTATTGTTGAATCATGGTAAGACTCCTCCTTAGAAGAAAGACAGCTGGATTTCCAGCAGGCCAGACGCAAGTGCCCAAAGGCCCCCAGAGGGAAGAGAAAGGAGGTGCCTGTATCATCCGTCCAGAGCCTGAATGGAGCCCATTTCCCCACAAAAGACACAAGTGGTCTCCCAAGTGCCCACCATAAAAATCATATTCCTGCAAAAGATGGAGGAGAACAGCGAGGAAGCAAGTCTGTGCCAGGCTGGGAAAAGGCCAACCTCAAGGAAGGGGGCTGAGGGCATTCTGCAGGTATCACAGGATAGACTGGGCTCAAGCACACCTGGCAAGGCTACCTGGCAGGTATCAGCTGGACTTCTGGGACGCAGCTTTCCAACAAGCGCATGAGGGCCTAAAGGAATGCCCAGTGGAGACCCGTATCTCAGGCTCTCTGCGGGAAGGGATTGGTGTGCAGTCCAGCTTTCACTGCTGGCCAGAATTTAAAAGCCAAAGGAAAAGAAAGCACCCAAAAGCAGAGACTTCTCTACCCTTCAAAATGACCATCCTGTGTCACATGACTCAGTATACAGTTTAGTGCTCACAACTACATTCTTATGTGATCCTCCTAACAACCCTCTCAGCAGGAATTACTGACCCATATTATAGATGAAGAAATTGAGGCTCAGGAAGGGCACATGAGTTGCTTCAAGTCACACAGCTAGATCTCCAAGCCCAAAGCTCTAGATCCACATGCATAACTCTCTCCTGTGCCAGCCCAACCCTGCTGCCTGCAGCACCTGGCTTAGATGGTTGCTCAGTAAAACTGGATGAGACCCAACTGTATGCCTGAGTCCTGAGCATCCTGCCCTCAGAAGGCTCAGCAGATTCCACTCTTCCTTCTCAGTTCTGGCTCAAAGACACTGATTGAACGAGGAAGGAGAGGTACCAGGAGAAAAGAAGGGCTGTGTCAGCATGCTGAGTGACTGTGACTCCACCAGAAAGGCCTCTCAACTGGGAGGAAGAGGCTGGGCCAGGCCTCCACTGACCTCCGCCATCTTGGGGCTGTGTAGCCACAGCAGTGGGGGACAGCTCACCTTCCGGGATGGTATCCTCCTGGTACACAGGCCGCAGCAGCTGCAAGGGAAAAACAGGAGAACAGCTCAAGCCCAGGAATGGGGCAGGGTGGCCCAGCAGGCTGATGGGCACCAGGCCCAGGGAATGGGATGTGAAGCATCTTAAGGCACAAGGGAAGAACAGCAGTGCTGCTAACCAGCCGAGGGATGGAGGCTGGAGGGAACATGAGAGTTGAGAGAAACTTTATGTGCTGTGAAGTCTAACCCCTCGGCAAAACCCCAGTAGGCTGTTCCAAAACAGGTTCCAGGGATGGCTGGAATGGTGGGACCCCAACAACCACACCATAGAGGATGCTGCCATTGAGGAAGTTTGGGTGGGGAAAGTTAGGTTAAACAAGGTTAAACCACCTTCTTTACTGCAGGATGCAACCTAATACACACCTAATACACACTGGGAATTTCCCCAAATGGAAGAGAGTACAGGATATTTCCCAAACTTGTGTGACCTCTTTCTTCCCAGAGAACCTCATGGGACTAATGTTTTGGGGAATATGCTTCAGCATCTCCACATATAATCATGTGCTATCTGATTTCACACCTCCTACAATAGAGAATTTACCACCTACCAAGGCAGCCCATCCCACTGTAGACAAGTAAGGCTGGTGGAAAGCTCTTCCTCCTGCACGTGAGCTGACATCTCCCAGCCTGCACAAGCCCTGGCCCTGGATCTGTGCCCTGAGGCTACATAGGCCATCTGCACTCTCTACAATGCCATGGCTAGCACAAATGCCATCTCCTTGCTCAATACTCCCAGATTCCTTGCAAATTCCTCCCAGGACACTTTTGAGTCTTTGAGACTTCCTGGCTCCCACAGGACCCAACACCCTTCCCCTTCCCCATACCAGCTCCCATACCTGGCTCCCAGGGTTCAGCGGGGCCAGGATGATGTAGTTGGGGTCGGCGGGGGCAGTGGCACGGGACAGCGTGGGCAGGGTGTGCTGGCCTCCGCGCTTGCCCACCTCGGTGTAGCGTTCCCAGCCACCAAGCAGCAGCCCATCTGAGCTGTCACACACCAGGTGGCAGCTGTGTCGCTGCTCAGGCCGTGCCTGGGCCCCATGGGTACAATTCTTCTCCCTCTTGTTGGGAGGGGAAAGGAGGTCATGTGTCGATTTGCAGGAGGCCCGCCGCAGGACACCGCCATCTGGCCCTGGCTTGACCTGGGGAACCATGCGCCACACAAGCAGGATGATCTCGCCAGGGCAACTTCTGGAAGGTTGGGGGATCACACAGAGAAGTTGAGTCAGCCAGGGTGGGGCTCTGCAGAGAGCAAGAGGAGGAGAGGAGGAAGCATAAAAAGAGTAGACGCTCCTAATATCAGGGCAAGGAGGGACCTAAGAAGCCAGTTAAAACAGAAACAGCAAAGGGGTCTCATGGGTCAACTCTAACCTAAGCTCACTTAGTAGTGGCTGAGAAAGACTCCAAGACCGGTTCAACAGAAAAAAGCTCTAGACTCAATTCATGATGCCTGTTATAGGAAAGACACAAACAAGCAGAAACAAACAAATCACCTCAATGCAAGCCTCATCTAACCATTTTAGAAGCAAACCTAAATGGGCCCATTCAGACCTTACATCAGGAAGTTGTTCAATAGATCCGAACATTTAAAATAATTTTTAATTGTGCAGTGAAAACACATGCAATATCTATGCACCCTTAAAGAAAGAGTTTAGCTCTTAGGTAGCAGCAACAATTAGCTGAAGTGGAAAGTGACCCACTGGTGCCGTATCAGGAACCACAGGGTCTGTTGAGAGCTGCTTTGCTGCTTTTTGCTTTGAGCTCCAAAACTGCTTGGAGACTGAGCCTTGTGTTTCAGGCCAAGAACCCAGTTCCCTGAGGAGTAGAGTAGATTGCTCACAGCTGGGCAAAGGAGGGGCTGGCAAGAGCAGGCAGGACAAGCCAGTGTGCCCAGGGCCAGGGTGGGGAAGATATGTCATCAGCCCAAGGCCCTGCCACACCCTGTCCCCTGTCACCGGATCTCGTGGGCCAGCTCCACACATTTCCAGTGCTCCACCGGTCTCTCATTCAGTTGCAGCACCGTGTCCAGCTGCTGCAGCCCTGCTCGCTCTGCTGGGCCCCCTGCAGGAACAAAGACAAGCCATTCAGGGGCTCCTGAAGCCCAAGACGCCCTTGGTACACTGAAAGTCATTTTTTTCCATAGTGACCTCAAGAAAGGGCCATGTTTTTCCTATTTCTTCACCTGGTGGCTTTCAAGAGCCAGGAAGTCAGACACCCTTAGCCCTTACCTCTCCCAGCCCTTCCTATCCCAGCTCCAGGCCACTTCTTTTCCCTAAGCCCCGGTGACTCCCCAGGGCCTCCTGACCCACTGAGAACCTTGCATGCTACCAGGCTCTCCCTCTTCATTCGCCCCTGCCTTGCCCCGTTGATTGGGTACCAACTCCACGCCATCCCTGTGCAGGCACAGGGGGTGGCCTGAATCACTGAGCCCTGGCTTCTGCCCCTAACATACACACTCTGTGGCAAGAAAAAGTCCACTCTTGGAAAGTACAGAAGAGATGACTACTTTTAGATGTAAATCTGGCTTGTAATAGGACGAAATACTAATTCCAAAAGAGTTCATCAGTGACTCATTTTCCCCCGCAGTCATTACAGAAAATCAAGTTTCATTTGTCCCTGTTCAAAAATGATTGGCAATCAAAATATGAAAACGTATTTTCACTTTGATAAAAACAAAAAAAAATTGTTGGTATATTTTCATAAACCTCAATTCCATCTGTAGTCATTTAAAAATATTATTCTTTTCATTTGAAAACCAGGAGCTCTCCGGCGTGGGGCTCTCTGTCCAGTTCCATCCTGTCTGCAAAGCCCAGGAGGTTGGCAGGCAGGCAGGGCTTGGCGTCCTCCAAGTGGCGAACTTACCGGAATCTACAGCCTGGACTCGGACTGGAGAGTCGCAGCAGATAGTGAAGCCGAAGCCATCCTCACCCCTCGGGATGGTGATCTAGAACACAGTTCTGCCCAGTCACTCCCAGAAGCTGCAAGGCCGGGAAGCCCACAGGCACCACCCAAAGCCACCCTTCTCTCAAGGGAACCAGGGCCAAGAAGCAGCTGGTCAGTGCTTCACTGTCCCTGCCTTGGCCCAAGCACCCTGATACCTGGTTTGGGCCAAGTAGAGAGTCTGAGAGCTCAGGAGGTAAACCCCAAATGATGCAGGGAGAGTCAGGAATGGACGGGGCTCTGGGAGGGCAAAACTTGCTCTGCTGAGCCCAGCAGCCCCAGTACTCTACCCAGGGCCCACAGCACCTCTACCTCCATGTCACCATGATCCACTTCTGCCTCAATCCTTTCTCCCTTTACCACAGGTTTTTGGGCCTTTGGCCCAGGGCTAGCCTTGGGCTGAGACCTCAAAGACAAAGACAACCCGGGGCCCTTCTTCCACACACAAGGAAAACCAGGCATGCTCACTTAGTCATAGGCCAAAGGTCATGGGGAAAAGTGCTAGGGCCCCCAGGGTGGTCACAGAAGTTGTCCCAGGCGAGGGGACAGGCAAGGATCCACATAGGCCTCCCGGGTGGACCTGAATAGCCACTGACCACTGAGGGCTATGGGCATGGCAAGGCTACAGTGCCAACTTTCAGAGGGCCTATGACAGGGTCCTGCCCTCCGGATGTTCTCTTCAAACCAGCGCACAAGTGCTGAGCTCCACTGTACGGCAGGCTCTGCAGAGACACAGAAGCACAAGGCCTTGGTCTCCTGTGGGACACAAGGGTACCAGAATCTCTTCAAGGCAAAGTGGGGTCTGATAAGCAATAGGACAAAGCAGGAGGACTACACCCACACAGTCCTCTGTGCTTTGACACCAAGGCCCTGGGGAAGGGCTAAGTCAGTGAGGGTGGCCTGGCAATGGCAGCGTTCCTGGCAGAAGGGTGCAGGGTGCAGTGTGGCCACCTGCTCACTCAGACTGCAAAGTCAGAAAAGAGATTCAGTAGGGTCCCAAGAGACCCCTAGTGGTGGGGCTTAGTGTAGGGCCCCGAAGAGCCACCGGGAGGGTGTCCCAGGCTATAGGAAACCACTGGTTCATCAAGCCTAGGGAGAAAACCCAAGGCCTTTCGGGGAGACTGCTTCTCCTTCTTTCGAGGGCTGGGAGCAGGAGGAGCTCCAGGGCCACCAAGGTCCTTGGAAACTGCCAGGGGCCCTGAGGCTCTGCTTCCCACCAGTCCTGGGCCTGGATTCAAAGCAAGTTTGTAAAACAGGAAACCTGACAGACAAGGGGAAGGGGGAGGGGGCAGGAAAATACTCTGTTCCCATAAGAATTCTGGGAAAACACGCAGCTAAGACAGGAAGGAAAAAAAATGGAGAGAAAGAAGGAAAAACAAATCGAGGAGTGAGTGTGGAAAGCTAGAGGACAGGAGCAGCCACTAACTGCCCAGCCTGCCTGAGGCGGAGAAAAGACATCAGGAGTCCCATCCCCCGCATGGAACCAGCATGGCTGTCCAGGGGACTCACAACCCACCCTCTGCCCATGCGGAAGTGAGATGGAAAAGCCCTTCAAGCATCTCCACAGTCCTATGCATCATGTGTAGCCCCTCCTGCCTGGCTAATGGGCCCCAGCCCCCTGGATCCTGGGCTAACCAGATGTGGGGAGTCACCCCAGAGCTCCCACCACCCTCTGCCAGGTTCCCTGGTGCAGGCAGGGGTGGAAGCTTTCCTGAGTATGGCCCTAGGAAAAACCAGACCAGATCAGAGCAAGCCGGGGGAGGGCAGAAGGAGCAGGAGAGAAGGTATCAGGAAGCAAGCGCGTCTCCCAGCTTGGAGGGGCAGATGGGGGGGGGTCGCATGAAGGAAGCAGAATGGTGCCCCCTGCAGTGGTGAGAGGCTGCTGTTCAACACCTGTCCATCTCCAGCGCTAAGGGGAAGGCAGTATTAGTGTGCCCATTTAGCAGAGGAGGACGCCACCTGTGGCCCAGGGTACGTGTCTCTCCCTTTGCCCCCTTCTTTGACTTAGGGCCTTAAGTGGGGAGCAAGGCTCAGATAGGCTGCCCTTCCTGGGGGTGGTTTTTGCACTTTCCTGACTTCCCGGTCTCAGCCAAGCTGGCAGCTCACTTCTGCTCCCCAGCCTGGTCTGAGAGGCTCTGTGGCACTTGGACTTCAACCCCCAACTGTTACCAGAAGAACAAGGCAGGCCCCAAGTCCAGCCCTTCCCATGCATCAGACCACTTACTCTCACAGCATTGGCCCTGGATGTCCCCATTCTTATTTTAGGGACAAGATTGAGGCTCAGAGAGGCAAAGTGACTTGCTCAAGAGCCACAGGAACAGGAGATAGAACTGGATTTGGGACCAGATCTGACAGAAAGTTTGTCGCTGGTTTCTAATGCAGAAGCCATCTTAAACTCTGGTCCTAGAGCCCCAGACCCAGTCCACACCCATGCCTGGCTGCCCTCTGACCACCGGCGTGCCCTTCTCGCCTTCTCACCTATAGTCTCAAGACCAGGGTCTTCATGACACACCATCCAGTGCTCTCCCTGCCCCACGGATCTGCCACCCAGGGGAGCACAGGACAGGGTTTTCAGGCAGCATCCAGAGGGCAGGGGGCTGGAAAGAGGACCCTAGGTCCCCTAGTAGCAGGTGCAGTGCAGGGGACCCCTCAGAATTTCCCAGGGACCTACATACTACCTGTCAGAGGAGACTGGATCCAGATCCCAGCATGGTCATTAAAACAAAGACAGGACTTCTCTATATTTTAAAAATCAAAACAATCTCTGTGTTCCTTTCCAGAGGGGACATTTCCCAAATCTGGACGTCTTCCCCTACACACCTTCCCCAACCCTATCCCTTTTGATAAGAAAAGAAAATGCCTCAGTGCAATTTCAGAAGCGGCCTAGAGGCTAAGGGCCCGTCACTCACAAGCCACAAGATCGCTGAGGGAGGAAAGTCATGCACATACATGTACACAGAAACGGCCCATCTCACATGCAGGCACACAGCAACACACACAAAGAGCCAAACTGGCACTGCTGTCCCACAAGAAGCAGGAAAAGTTAGCAAAACCACAGGAGCACCCTCCAGAAACACCCAGCTGCTCATCCACCGAGCTGTTTGCAATCTGAGGCTTGAGATGTCCTTTTTGAAATCCACAACCCCTCCCCAGACTAAAAGAAAAGAAAATCTGCTACACAGTCTCTCCAAGGACACCACTCAGCAGCAGTCAAGACCACACAGCCAGGCCTCGCCGGCCCCTAATGAGGGGTGCCAGGTAACAGGCTGGGCCTTGGGTTAGGTTCTTACCTCTACCCCCTCCCCCAAATCAAATGTGCTTATGGGGAGCAGGAGGAGGTGAGGGAGGCCCCGTGGGAAGAGAAGTTCTGCTCGAGTGAGCTCCACCCTGACCCCACAGCCCTCAAGTCCCCTCTTCCAAGGGGCCAAGCACCCACCTGCCGGTAGCGGCGCTCCGAGCACACCTTGCAAAGCCCATTGAAGCGGTTCATGGCTGCGGGTCCTGCCTCAGCTGCCGCCCCATGAAAACCCAGCTCTCCCCCCAGCCTCGGGGCCGCACTGCGCCCGTCAGCCTGGCATGACCGCCCTGGGAAGCCCGCCCTGCAGAAGAATGGCAGGAAATCACCTCTCACCTCCCCAAGCCCTGTCTGCGCTGTGTGCCTCTGCAGATAAGCCCAAAGGTTTCCTGAAACCCCAGAATGACAAGGAAGAGGGAGAGTTTTATATTAAAATTCCTGTCAACTAGTTAGTATTCCTCGGGCTTGGCGGGGAGAGGGCGCCTTTGTTCTGGCTGCATTCTCCACCATGGGCCACTTTGTGATTCCAGTGTTCTCACAAACACCCCTCGCTACCCTGCTGAGGAGAACCCAGGCAGAAAACACGCCTCCCCTGCAAATCTCGTCCCCAGGAGCACATCCAAGGGACTGGCCCAGCCTAGTGACTCTGAGGATGGCTTGGCAGGGTGGTGCCTGCAGACATCCCATCTCAAAACACAGAGCACAAAACTTGTGGGGGCTAAGGACGGCCTGCAACCTTGGAGCTATTTCAAAGTCCGTTTCCTCGTCCATGTAAGGGGCTTCCAAATCATCAGTGAACCCAGCCTCTTCCTCGTATCAGTGAAGAAACTGGGGCTACAGAGGTTAAGGTCACACTGCAGGACAGAACCCAGGACCTCTTTCCTGCCTTGGAGTCGTAGCATAGCATAGCCCAGTCCTCTGTCCACCTGGGAGCCCCTGGAGAAGCCCACCCACTCGCCCATCCATCCTTATGACAGAGGATGTGCCCTGACTGGTTCACATGTGACCTACGGGCAAGTGACCCACATTTCTGGGACTCTGTTTCCCCACCCGCACCATTCAGGAGTTGAGCAGGGGACCACTAGTGGTTCTCTGCCAGCCTCTGGCACTCATATCCTCTTTGCTGAGCCCTTGGGTGTCTCCAAATGTGCAAGCCCAGGAAAATCCACTGCACCTCAAAAAAAAAATCTCCAGGGGCTCCCAGGTGCATGCAGAATCCAGCACAAGGCAGGGCTTTCCAGAGCCATCAAGAGACCTGAATTGCTGCTGTCCATGTAATTAATGCCCACGAGTCACCAGGCAGCTGCCTGGTCACCGTGCTGTCTATGATCAGCAAGGGGAGAGAGAGGAAGGTCATTAGCAGCTCCCTCTAAAGCCAGAGGAGGTTTTTTGTTTGTTTGTTTTTTGTTTGTTTGTTTGTTTGTTTGTTTTTGCAGTGCTGGGAATAGAAGGCAGGGACTTGGGCATGATAAGCAAGTGCGGTACCACTGAGCCACACTCTCAACCCCAGAGGAAGCTTTGAATTGTAAGTGAAACCACAGAAAACAGACCTGGGCAGTTACTCTCACACTGCACTGTCCAGCACAGCAGCAACTAGACACACAGGCAGGGTAAAACTGACATTACTTAAAGTAAGACAGGAGAGGGTATCAAAAGTGATCAAAATACAATATTACAAACACATACATACGCCAATTTCCCAAAACAAACGTAATTGCTATGCACCACAAATATTTAATAATCACATTTTCACAAACAAAATAAAAGTTGATATTCATTTCATCACAGCTCTAGACTGTGCTCCACAGTAGCTGGACCTTAGACACGTTCACAGCTCTGTCCCAGTACCCGGCACCAGGTCTGACCCCACGTCATGAATAAATGAGGGAGTGAATGAACTGAGTCAGTGAGTGAAAATCTTACATTACGCCCACAGGTAAGATGCTACAGAACACAGAGGTGCCATATCTTCCCAGCTAGACCACACACGGCAGGAGCAGGGCCTGGTACACTCGGGGGACTGCCGTACCTTCCTCAGTGCCGGCCTCCACCTCTTTCTGGCTGTGTGGCCAGACAGTAACCTAACCTCTCCGAACCTGAGTCCCCTCATCTGTAAAATGGGGCAGCAATAGCTGCAGGGCTCCTAATGCCCGGGAGTTTGCTTTTTCTTCTCTAAGTTGCTAGAGAAAACCATGGATCACTTGCCATGCTCTGCAAAGAGGCTTGATGAATTTTGGAGAATTCTCTCCGAATTCTCTAGAATCCGTAGGTCTCAGGTTCAGGATCACAGCTTCCCTGATCTCAGCCAGCCTAACCTGAGAGGGTGATTTGGCCACAGTGCTAGGGGAAGCAGAGGGCCTGGCAGCCTATGAGAAGGAGAGGATTCCGCTTCTAGAAGTCAAAAGTCCTAGCAGAATGGACCATTGCTGAATTTCAAACACCAAATGCTGCCTTCTCTGGGGGTCTCCCAGGCTGAAGGACTGACAAGGAGCAGGGTGGAGCCAACACCCAGTTCCACCCAGGCTGCCCCCACCTACCTGGAGTCGCTCCCCATTTTCAGTGTCTCCACTTCCTGGCATTCTCAGGAGCGGGTCTGGAAGGTGACACAGCAGAGTCAGAAAGCTTCTGATGGCATAGGAAGGCCCATTCCATGACCACCCAGAGGACAAGGTTGGGCAACAGGTCGGTGTGCCTGCCTAGTCCATTCCTGGCCTCCAGGAAACATGGATGCCCAGGCCTGGGCCAGGCATGGGGTCAGCAGTCACGGCTGCATGTGGGAAAGACAGAATTGAAGGAAACACGAAATCCAAGTGCTGAGCCTCAGGGCCCATGGCAGGGCCCAGTCACACTGCCTGCAGAGGTGGGCACCCCAGGGTCAGTAAGACAGCCCCAAGGGACAGCCTGAGTCATAGACCCTGGAATGAGGCCAATCAGGAAGCTCTCGAGTCCTCTGTGAGCAAGGGGTGAAGGGAGCTGACCATAGAGTCAGGCCACAACCTGCTCCCCAAAATGTCCATCCGGATAATTGACTTTGTCCAGCGCGAGAGCAAACTGCAGCCTGCGTTCCAGCAGAAGTTCGTGGGAAGTCTCTGGGCCGCATAGCCTAACAGTGGCCTAGGGTGGCAGATGCCACAAAACACAGGGCCTGACACTACCATGCAGGAAGGGCATGGGAGTCTGGGGGGAAGCAGAGAAGTGGCACAGGTACCTCTCAGGGGCCTCAGCCGCCTCCTGGCCACCTTCAGGTGCTTGGTCCAGCCCATGTCCTCTCCCAGAAGGTAATACCAGCCACTGATGTCCTGTCACAAGAGAAGAAAAATTACATTCAGAAAAGGGTGGCAGAAGGCTCTGGCTAAGCAGCCACCGACTTCCTTCAAAAAAGCAGCAGCTGGGCACTATCCCTTAGAGGACACACACACCCCTGCCCCCCCCAATGCTACCACACCCACACCTCCAGGAGGACAAGACTGTCCACCTCTCTGCTGACTTCCACAACCTCTCATCCTTGGAAAATGCCTGCCAACTTCCCCTTCTTCCCTCAGCCCCACTACATTATACACAGGTTCTCTGACATGCCTAGTACAAAGCCTGGCATATAGTAGGCGTCCACTAAAGTTGACGGAACAGAAGGGAAGCAGTAAAAATGGGATGGAGAGGTCAAAGAGTAGGTTTCCTGTGACCTAAGGAGTCTCTGTAGGAGCATCTCATTCTGCAGGATAGGGGCAGTCACACCAAGAGGACCTCTGCAGCAGGCCACACAGGTGACAGCCATAGAACTGGTACTCAGGCCACTGCCTCAGTGGGACACCATATCTCAGACAGATGCTTGCCCAAGGATTTCCAGACCAAACCAGCCTATACCAGCATGGGCCTAGGTGGAACATTCCAGAAACTCTCCTGGGACCTACCTTGTTCGGAGTCAGGAGGGACCTCACCCCGAAGCTCATGCAGCCAATGAGCGCACGTTGCCTGGGAGAAAAGCAGGGAGTCAGTATCCCCCGCAGGGCTGTGCCAGAGCTCAGGCAGCAAGCATCCTAGCTGCCTGCTGCACTGTGACTCCGAGCACTTCCATCTGCACCAGTTCCTCTGATCCTTCCTGGTAAGCAGACAGGAGTGCTCTCCAGTTTACAGAGGGAAACACAGGGCTCAAACGGGTTCCCTTCACAAGGACTGGAGAGAAGTCAGGTCCCAGAGAAAGTCAAGAGCCTAGGACTTGGTGTGTCCCTCATGCTGCCAACCTCAGGAGCTCAGACAATCTCACAGGTCTGAAGTGTCCTGGTGCTGGGAGGGTGGGGAGAGCTGGGCCCCCCAGGGGCTCTCAGGCCTCAACTCAGCCAGGGCTGTATGCTCCAGAAGCTTTTGCCTCAGGTTCCCACGGGGTCTGTCTAGCCACAGACCAAGAGCCTAAGGTACCTGACATGCAAAAGTCACCAAGACCCATCTGATCTTGCAGCCTGCAGCACAGGCAGGCGTGAGGCAGGGCCTGGCCTCAGGTGAGGGGCCGAGTTCAAGCTGGACTTCTTGGTCCAGAGGAATTCAAGGTTCCTGAAGGATGTCGAACATGGAGACCCAACATTCAGCCATCAGGAACTGATTAATATTTGACAGCTTTTTAATAATGGTGCCATAAATTAATATTAATGAAATGCCAAAAAAAAACCTTATATTTTTTGGAGAACAGGGAGTTTACAAAGCTGTAGTTTAATGAGAGACTCACAAAAATAATAACAATGATTGTATATAGTTGGTTGAATTTTACAGATTTTTGTTTTCTTCTTTCATTTTCACTGTTTTTAAGTGTTCATAGAGAACAAGCATTACTTTTGTAATCAGACAATTAGCAGCCCCAAAGCAAATGGAACTACTATGCATTGCAAACATATAGTAATAAAAAAAGAAAAAAGCAATATTAGTTTATTTTGAAGCACTTTGATTTTAGCGCACCCTGCTCCATCCTAACAGCAGAGTCTGTGGGAGACTTCATCTCATGTTTGGTTCCCCAACACGTTCTCCTCTGTCTCACTGCATCTCTCAACTCAGACTCCTTTCTAGACTGGTCTAATAATTTTTTTTTCTTTTTTTTGGTGGTAATGGGGATCAAACTCACGACCACGCGCTTGCAAGGCAGGCACTTATGCCGCTGAGCTAAATCCCCAGCCCTGGTCTAATAATTATTAATCAAAAAACACCTTGGATTTTTAGACTAGAGCCTAACCCTGGCAGATGAATTCAGAACCCAAAGAGCCCCCAGTCCAGGGATTTGGCCTGTCCTGTGAGGCACAGTGTGACAGCCAAAGGTGACTGATGCTGCCTGCACAGGAAGCAAAGCCCTCGAAGTTGGGCCTCCTGGCTCCTGGACCATGGCGACTGGAGCCAGGGCAGTGGTTCTGACCCGCAGGGCACCACAGAAGCACCCAAAGAGTCTGTCTGAGATCCAGGCTCCAGAGCTTGCACCCAGGGACCCAAATCCTGCCGGTGTGCAGTGAGTCCAGGCATGGGACCTGGGAGAAAGCTCTCCAAGGAGACTGCAGGGCACCCACACATATCTGTCTTAGTCATAGACCAGAAGGTCCCTATCATACACATTGTTTGGATTCTTCAGAAAAGGTGGCAACATCTTTTCTACCTGTGCGTCCTCAGTAAAACAAAATCAGCTTCTTGCAGGCACCTAAGCCAAGCAAGGAGTAGGAATACAGGATGTGATAGATTGATCCTCCAAGCTGGTCCCCTACCTGTCCATAATGCTCTGAGCCACAGCCAGGGACGAGACCTCTGTGCCCGGCTGTCTCCCCTGAGCTGCTCACTTTCCCCTCTCCTTCCAGCTGCAGCTCCATCTACTCCCCCTCTTCCGCATTGCGCTTTCTCATCACACTAAGTCAAGTAATAATCTACTCAAGGGGGACAATGCAGTCACATCAATAAAGCAGCCTTTCCTTGCCCGTCTCTTCAGCCCACTGGCAAAAACAAACACTCCTCCCTCTTGGGAAGTAGCTAAGGCAGCGCTAGCAGGAGTCACAGCAACCATCACACGCAATGGACACTCATCCAAGCTGCCCCCTTAGAAAAGTCTTGTCACCACTTTGCCAATGCCCTCTGAGTGATTTCTGTTTTTTCAGTACATTCAAGAGAACCCCAGCTGGCGTCTAGGTGCCCACGCTGCCTTGTGGTACACTTTCCTCTCATGCGGGCTGTGGCTGAAACTTTCTAAATCTCCAGGCTAGTGCATTAGCTGTAATAAATGCTGCCTCTCTTGGCTCTTCGGTAAGTGGAATTTTCATTCCCTGGTGCTTAGAGAATGCTAAATGGTTAATAGCCTCCCTCGAGCTTTGCTTTCTGCTAAGGGGCCTCCAACGATTTCATGATCGTTCAGGCAGAGTAAATCGTCACAATTAATGTCCACAAGCAGGAACCTCTCTCTGAGTGTTCTTCAATTAGCTACTTCTGAAGGCTGCTTTTGAAAACCCTTTGGAGGAAGAAAGACTTCTTTTATAAGCAGCCTGAGCATATGGCGACAATCCAGTCAGCCTCCAAACTTGGGACCTAGAGCTCACCCCAGAGAGGCCTGAAATTTCCCTAGGTGCGGAGTAGCTGGAACCAAGCCTTAGTTACTCCTGACTGCCAACGCCTGAGTTCAGTGAAGGCTTGACAAATGGGTGAATCCATCATACCCATGGTTGGCAGGCACTGGGCAAGAAGCCGCAGTGTTAAGGAAACAAGACAAACAGGCAGGAATTTACATAGCAGCTCAAAAGCGCAATACAGGGCATGTCACAGGACAGGGTGAGATTGACAGATGAACGGTGCAGGCAACACGTTCTGAAGGCACGGGAGGCAAGAGGTAGTTCAGGGCCGAGATGCTGGCAGTAGGCCCAATGAGTCGAGCCAGAGGGAAGGCAAGGAAGGGCACTTCAGGCCAAGGGAATAGTGAGGATCAAGGCTTAGAGGTAACTTCACGGAGCACGCAGGGAGGGAGGTTTTCAGTTTACTGTCTCATATAGGGTAAGCGACCCTCTGTAAAATGAAAATGCATTATGTAACACTTAAGCTACCGAGGCCAGGAGGTTCGTGTTTGATCACCTGGGATTCACAGTAAGATCCTATCTTTAAAAAGCAACACAAAAATGTGGGGTTTTTTAGGGAAACTATTTTAATTCTCTCTTTCTGCCTCTCTAGCTGTCTCTCTCTCTCTGTTTCTCTCTCTCTAGAATCCTAAACTATTTTTTATTATAGAGTTACACAATTTAATCTCAATTTATTTTTAAAGGATTATTTTCTTTTTAAGATTATGTTATTTTTAAAAGATTATGTTCTTTAAATATATATATATATATATATATATATATATATTTTTTTTTTTTTTTTTTTACCTTGGTATATACCATAACAATTCTCTTCAAGAGCATTGTCTGGCCACAAGTTCTGAAAATGCTATAACTCACACTAGCAACTTCTAACTTCTACTTGGTTTTTACCATATTGTTAAACAGAACATTCAAATAGTTCAGTTCCTTATTGTGTAATTAGTAAGTGTGACAGTGTTGTGGCTGTGTCTTTTTTAAAGCCACCCTGTAGAGATACACACTGATGAGAGGAGATGATGTGTGGGATTTGCTTTAAAATAATCTACCGGAGGACGGGAAAGTGGGTGAGACACAGATGAAACGAGATCAGTTGGACATCGACAAGAGGTGCGGGGCTGAGAGTATGATGCCTTCTCCCTTTGTGTACATTTGAAAATATCTGTGACAGGACCTTGAAGTTGAAACAAACCTTAGAGACCACTGCAATTTACAGGCAAGAAAACTGAGGCCCAGAGAAGGGAAGGATCTGGCCCAAGGTCACATGGCCAGGCAGAGCCAAGCCCCAGTCTACAGTTCCAAGGCCCTATTCTCCCCAGCAAGCACTGCTATCAGCAGGACGCACTGAGATCATCTGGTCCTTCGCCAGTGCATCTTTATAGACCACTCCGTTTCTCTAATATGCATTTACTGCCATCAGTGGGAGGATGGTGAGGAGTCACAAGCCAGACGCTTCCCTCGTATCTCTTACTGGTTTCAGCATGCGATCACCACACTTTTGACTGATGTAAAACTGTAGTGCAAATGCTGGGAAGCAGCCCAAGGCCTAAGGAGTAAGCTACTGACACAGAGGCTATGGCTTTGGAGTCTCCCGCATGAGGCAGCAGGGGAGTTGCATTGTGATATAGTTGTGAGTACATAGGTGGTACTGGCCTGCCTGGATTTGCGTCTTGTTTTCACTGCATCCCAGTTGTTTTACCTTGAGCAAATTGCCTGGCCTTTCTGTGTCTGTTTCCCATCAAAAAAAAAAAAAAGCAATAATAATATTGCTCAACTTGTATGGCATTGAGAGGATTAAATCAGATGATGCATGGTATGCACTTAGGCCTATTGTCCATGCATAGCAAGTGCCTGATAAGTATGAACTGTTATAGATCCTCATACCAGGTCCTTGGCCTCCACAGACCTCAGTTGCCTCTTCTCTGCAGTGGGACAATAATAACTATCTTCAGGGATGTTAATAAAGTTAAATGAGATAATACATGGAAAGTGCTTGGCACAAAGAGTCTGATAAATGCTTGTTTCCTTCCTTCTGCAATTGTCTTTTGTGTTGATAAGTTGGATGTCTGTTCTTTAGAGAAGCAAAATTCGATTTGGCAGTATTCAACAGAGCCGAAGTTTCCTGCCATCTCTGTTTGTCTCCTTAGCTCAGAGGCCTTCTCATTCAGAAATGGATCGATAGAGGAGAAAATCCACGGAGAAAGCAGAGACCGAGCCTGCCATCATGGTGCTGGCAGCCTTGCAGGGCCATCTGCCTTGCAGCCAGGCCTGTGTGAGCCTGCCCTGTCCCCCTCGAGCTTGGGGCTGGGACTGTGACCACGAGTTTGGCTGTGTTTTATTTAATAAGGAATCTCACTTTCCCAAAATAGGCAACAAGTGGAGATGCTGCCCTGGTCACGCTGCCTCTCTGGGGCTGACTCACTTTCCCCGGCCTCATTTTCTCTTCCAAAAAACGTGACCCAAGTTACTGGCTCCTTCCCCTGCAGCTGTGCCCTTAAGCTCCATTCTGCACAGAGGGCAGAGCCCTGCCGAGGGCACAGCTCGCTCTTGCCTCTATCTAGGGGCTTTCACTCCCCCACTGCCTCTGTCAAGGCGTCTTTCTGACCCCTCAAAGGCAGGGTTCTGATCTCCGATCCTTGACTCTCAGCGCTCTTTCTGCATTCCTGCCTCCCTGTCTTTGTTCATGCTGTACCCTACCTGAATACCCTTGCCAGCCTTCTGTCTTAATCTCTGCCCCAGGTAAAAATCCCACCTGTCCCCTGAAGTTCTCCTTGGTCATCTTGCCCACAGTGAACTCTCCCTCTCCTCACACTTACTGTCCTAATCGCTTATTTCATTTCTTTAGTCACACAACCAATATTTCTGACAGATCTGGGCTAGGCACTGGATATCGCGGTGACTAAGAGCAAAATAAGCCTATTTTTTCATAGGACCTCTAGTCCTATGGAATTGAGTGTGTGCACATTACTCCTATACTTTATCTCCACTTAGGACCTGGTATCCCTACCTGCACAGTGGATATCCTGGTAACAGAAAACCCACATGTAGTTTGCTTGGCACCCCTGGTAGCCAAACACGGTGTGTTGTTTATACTCAGCATTCAGCAAATGCTCACTGACAACAGGGTTCTTGGCCTCACCTGGAATGACAGTGACTCAGGAGATGGCAACTTGTACAAATTACCGTTGTCACTACCCTTCATTTATCCAGCAGGCACTAATTGAGGCCCCCGTTCCATACCAGCCACTTGGCTGCCACCCATTACCTCGAGCAGCGTCTTGGCCCAGCTCAGCAGTTCTCCTCACCTGGTCTGACTGGCTCTGTTCCACACGGTAAGCAGAAGACGCTTCTGATCATCCTCCTCCGGCACAGGGCTGTGAACCAAAGCAAACAACCAGAGTGCTCAGAGGGCTGAGCTCCAGGCCAGATCCCTGGAGTCAGCTATGACTGCAAAACTGTGGAAATAACCTAAACAGGTAGATAATAAACTGAAGTACAATAGTGTGGGAGATGAGCACTTACATGTGTTACCAAGTTCAAATCACATTAAGCACAAGAAGGAGGTCACAACCGCCATTATAAAACAACACCATTCTGTAAACACACAGAGACATACACACCCACACAAAGGACAGGGCCTGTCAAGAATTGCAGCAAAGTGTATCTGCCCGAGTAGCAGACCCGTGGGTGTTCCTTACTTTCGCTGCTCATCTACATTATTAATTTTCAAGAGAAGACTACAAGTCCATGACTTTCCCATAGTCCCCACAGCTCTCCAAGGTGGGTACTATTATTAGCCCCATTTTATAAACAAGGAGGCTGAGGGAAGCTAACAAGCTTAAATAAAAAGGGGGAGCAGGACTCAAAACATCCCTCTGCTTGGGAAACTTCTGCTAAAGGCAAGAGCTTGGCCCCAGGCACAGTGGGAAACTGCCTGCTCTTCAAGCTGGGCACTGTAGTATGAGAACCAGCTCAGTGATACCTTATCACTGCGGGCCTCGCCCCTGGGCCCAGGGCCAGGGATGCAAGGACACAAGGGAACGAGAAAACAAAGACATCCTTTAGAAGTCACTGTTTTCTGCTTAGATCTAGTTCTAGATCTGGCAAACAGAGCTGTTTCCAGATAAATACTCCCTCCCTCTCCTCTCAAGGGCCCATGGCTCCAGACTCTTACAAGAAGAAGTGCTCATGGAAAGCTGGGTCTCTGCAGTCTGGAATGGTCTGCGTCTTCTGAGAGCGTATTTGATTACTTTCCGGGATCAAAGAAATCTTGAGTTGAAGAAAAAAGGAAGCATTAGCTGATCTCATTAACCACATAACCACCTAAATCCAGCAGCAACCTCTGCATATTTCTGGGCAGAAGGTTTCCCAGTGTCCTTCAAACCAACCTCTGCAAAGGACAGAGTGGAGGGTCCTGTTAGATGCTGGAAAAGAACACAGCCCCAGGGACAGAAGCATTGGAATCAGACACCGGACGGGCCTCATGATGGCTGCTACCAAGCAGGCAGTCATGGACTCAACCAGAGATGGGGCTGATTCTTCTCTGCTCTTTCTCCAACCAGGGAGGCTTCCCCAAAAGCCAAAGGTCTCTTCTCGTCTAAGTTTCCAGCAACTCACAGCACTCCCTTCCCTGGAAAGCTAGCTCCCAGTGAGGCCCAAGCCCATGCCCTCCTTGAAATGCCAGTCTTCTCCTGCCTCAGGCACTCAGCCCTGTTCCTAATCAAGTTTGTCCCCAGGACCTTAAATAGCACAGGGCTTCACAAAGAATGAAGCTGACCCCTAAGATGCCAGCCCTAGGGACCTAGCACAGGGCCTAGTAAATGCCCACTGACCCAATGAATGAGGTAGTAGCCATGTCCTCAAGTGGCCTCAAGCCCAAAGGTATGCTGGGACTTTGGGACTCACCTCAATATACCCACCCTACCTCCAGCCCCATCATGTACCTTCACATAGGGATCACAGACACCAGGTTCTTGGCCCATCAGTCCTTTGCCTTCAATGACTAAAAGAAAATTAAAATAATGAATGGAAACATACACAGATCCATACTACTCTGAAGATCTGAAAAGAAATATAAGGCATACCTGTGAGTAGAGGGGTGACAGTCCTTATCCCCAGACCCTAATCCATATGATAACCATTGGATAATATTAATCCCCCTGTGATCTAGTCCATTACCACCATTGCTCGTGCTCTGGTAGCCCCTCACCATGGTATTATAGAGTACGTTGCATTCCCTGAATCTTAAACTGGAAGATGTATTGAGCCTGCCACCACTACCCCATTAAGGAGGAAAAATGGGACTGCAAGGTAGACCCAAAAATGTAAGAAATTGGCCCTAAAACTCAGAGCAATGAGAATGAGAGCTGAATTTAGAGCTCCTGTCTCTTGACTCCCAGTCTGGTGCTATTCTACCATATAAGACAGCCTTCTGGGGGCACGGGGTGGGGGTGGGGGTGGGGGTCAAACAGGAGAACATGTGTAGCATGGTGACCTGGGGTTGCAATGACAGGATAGCACCATAGTCACAGCTTGGGTTCTAGAGGCAGGCAGACCTGGGCATGAGTCCCCGCAGGATCACTGACTAAATGCACGTGCTAGAGCAAATTGCCTTGCCATTTTCCCACGTTAGTTATGACTGTGCTTCGCATGGTCGCTGTACCCATTAAATGTATCTAAAGTGCTTAGAAGAATGTCTGAAAAATAAGTTAATGCTCCACAAATGCTTCCTAAAGGATAAATAGAAGCAAGGGAAAGGTGTGGGGTGAGTGGGGGCCTGGGCCTGCAGGCAAGAATGGTCCATTTGTCCAAGAGTCACAGAAGTCAGAGCTTCTTTCTGTTTCCTTTTGTGTTTGGTTTTGATTGGGCCCTAGGGTTTGACTTGGACACAGCCCCCAGCAGCCTCGGGCATGAGGCCTGGGAAGCCAAAGGAAGGAGGCTGGAAGGGATGAAGGGCCTGAGACTGGGGTAAAGCCAAAGCAAACTGTGCAGGACAAATGGAGTGGTGGAGGCCAAGATGCATTTTGCAAAAACTGTTTGCACAGCTGGAGTCCAACACTGTCAGGCAAAGAACACCTCTCTGGGAATTTCACCTTGGGCCCCTCTAGGCCAGGACCAAGGGACCCCAGGCGCCTGCTGGCTCACTCTCTCCTGTAGCCTAGTTACTGTTCCTGTGTGGATCTGTCCCCTGGAGGGCATGGTTATCAAGAGCAGGATCCAAGCCAAATGACTCTCGGGTCTCCCTGGGTACCAATGACAATGAGGCAGAGCTGACCCCTCTGTCCGCCACACTGGGGTGCACAGACCAGACCCGGGGTAGCACAGTGTATGCAAGCTGTGATGGGGAGGAAGCAACCAACTCAGCCCAGGGAGGTAGGTCAGGGAGGGGTGACTCTCGGCGGGGAAAATAATAAGCAAAACGAGCCTTCCTTCCTGAGTTTTAATCAAGGATGATTAAGACAGGTACACTTCTGGCAAAAGCAGAGGGACACAGAGGTATTTTCCAAAAGGAGTTTGTAAGTTGTTCCAGACACCAGTGAGAGCAAAGGTTCAGAGGCATGGGCCAGCAGGGTGCATTCACAGGGATGCAAGTAGCTGTGTGGAAGAGGAGGGTAAAGGATGCCTTGAGCAGTGACAGCCAGCTAGGCTGAAGAGCCAGGCAGGGCCTTCTAGACCACATAGATGGATGCAGGCAGCAGGGACCACAACAGAAACTCGGTAACTACTTAAGTGCCGGATGCAAGGAAGGAGAATTGGATCAATCAAGTGCAAAACCCTCCCAGGCTGTGCCCCAGTCATCCTGAACAGCTCTTCAAGGGCATCATGCCCTCTCTGGACCCCCGGCCTTTGCACCTGCTGTTCCCTCTGCGTGAAGTACCCAGAACAGCTCTCCTGCTCTCTCTGCCTGGCACACATCTATTCCTCCTTCAAGGTAGAGTGTAGACATTGCTACCTTTCCAAGACCTCTTTGGGATCCCACCAGCACAGCCTGGACGAAGCCAGGTGCTTCTCTTCAGCATCCCCAGACCCTAGCACACAGTCAGCGCTCAATCACTATTTTTGGAGTTTATGGTTTTCTATTTTATTTAGCAGGCACTTAAGTGGGGTTTACTATGTGCTGGGCTCTGTCCTAAGCACTTTACCAATATTAACTCACTTAATCCTGGTAACAACCCATAAGATGGCTACTAATAGCACCACCATCTGACATTTGGGAAAACTGAGCTTGTTCAAGTTCAATCAGCAACTAAAGTGTCAGAGTCAGGATGTGGATCCTACTGGTCCAGCTCCAAAGACCATGACTGTCACCAAGCACTGCCCACCAGTAAAAGAATAGGAAAAAGGGAGATGGGGAATGATGGAAGAAAGCAAGGAGGGAGGATAGGAAGGCTCTTCCGTGGACCTGCTTTCCTGGGGTCAGGGGAGATAGCAGAGTGCCCAGGGGCAGCACCAGGCTGCCAAGGACAAAGACCCACCACATGGAGTCCAGACAGAAGAGGCCCAGGAACTGGGCCTGGGTCTATGGAAAGAGCCCCATGTGAATAACCACTGTTGTCAGTGGCCACACAGCAGGACACTGTAAAAGATGAGGAAAGAGGCCACAGTCATGGTGACACCACTCCCTCCCCCACTCCAGGAAAGAGGTAGGCCTGCCTCTTCCTTGAGGGTCTACACATGGCCATACTCACTGTGGAGCAGCAGGATCCGGTCCTGGGCATCGATTGAGAGCTTCAGCTGACCTAAGGAAACATGAAGAGAAACAGCCTCACCCCAACTGCTTGTCAGGAGAACACTGGAAGAACAGTGACAAGGTCTTACTATGTAGCCAAGGCTCGTCATGAACTCATGGTGATCCTCCTGCCTCGGCCTCCCAAGGGCTGAGATTATAGGCATGCGCCACCATGCCCAGCCAGCCTTTGGTTGGAAGGGACTTCAGAAGCCCCCTAGCTCAGCCTCTTCTCCACATAAGGAGTCCCTTTTGCAGCGCCCTCAGCGCAGTTCTGTAATCTAGTTGGTGTCAGTCGAGTGACGGGGAGCTCCCTCCAGCATAAGGCAGCCTAGTCAGACAGGGGCCTAGAGTTCTCGCCATGTAAGGCTGTTGTCAGTGTTGGTCAAGGTGCAGGACAATGGCACTCGCACATCCTGCTGGAGGATGGGTCAGGGCAGGGTGATTTCTGGCAATATCTACTAGAATCCAAACTTGCATATCCACCAAGCTAGCAATCTTCATGCCAGATCATTCGCAGGGTTAAAACCCCACAGAGGGTACGCAGAGGCTGGTACCAGAGCAGTGCAAAACATAGGAAACATAAAATAAGGGGCCTGAAATATCCACTAATATAAACATGGTGAAATAAACCTCCAGAGCTGTCTTGTGGCATGGCGTGAGGTGGCTCCATTTGACCCGGCATGGGAATAGGACTGAGAAGTTCTTAAAAGTTTTTTTTTTTTTTTTTTTTTTTTGTACCGGGGATTGAACTCATGACCTTTCACTTGCGAGGCAGGCGCTTAAGGCAAAAGTTTTAAAAATATGCGTGTGTGTGTGTGTGTGTGTGTGTGTGTGTTCTGGAAAAAAACATCAAATTAAAGACAGGGATTGTCCCCAGGAAAGAAATTGGGAATTTGAAGGAGGTAATCACAGAAATTCCAATCTGTTGCTGATCTCGTTATATTGTTGGTGCGGGGAGGTATTGGTTTTGCTTCTGTGGTAGCGGGGATTGACCGCAGGGAGCACAGAGGTGCACCTCTCCAGCCCCACCTTTTTTTTTTTTACACAAAGTCTCACTTAGTTGCGCAGACTTGCCCCAAACTTGCAATCTCCTGCCTCAGCCTCCTGAGTAGCTGAGTAGCTGAGATTACAGGCATATACCACTGTGTCTAGTTCTTGCTATTTTAACAAGATGCATGTATTTATGAACTATGCACATCTATAATCAAAATAAGAAAAATACAACAAAGAAAGAGGAGAGAGAAAAGAAGGAAGAAGAAAAAGCAATAAGAAAGGAAAGAGGGGAACAAGAAAGCATGAAGAGAGGAAGGGAAAATGTTAAGACAGGAGAAGCAGCAAAGCTGGAGAGTAGGTGAAGAATGGAAGGCTGGGCAAGGCTTTTCCCCTGTTTTTATTTAAAGAAAAGAAAAGAGGAAGACCTTAGGTCATACCCATGAATACCCCAGGCCTCCAGCGGGGATGGAGAAGGGGGAGGCCACAGTCTTCTTCCTCAGTGGTATGTCAGAGGTTCTCTCCAGGCTGTAGGTGTAGCTCAGTACAAGTACTCACCTAGCAGACACCAAGCCCTGGGAAAAAATTCCCTCTCTGTCAGCAGACTCTTCCTGAAACCACGAGAAGCTACTGAACTCCGTCTGCCCAGGGGACGCATGCAGGGAAGGCCAGGGAAGCAGGGCCACACACTTGCACCCGCTCAGCTGGGACAACCCTGTCTCAGCCGTCACCTCCAGCGAGGGGAGCTGCCTCCTGCAGTGGAAGCCCATTGCCGTTTGCAATTGCTGGCTGCTCCATGCTCCATCTTAGATGGAACTTAAGGGGCCTCTTGGTGACTTTCATTGACCAGATGGGATTCCACTGGCTCTGGGCTCTGCCCACTAGATCTGAAATCCAAAGTCCTTCTAACATTTGTCATCCTAGTTGTTCACTGGGCTTCTGGCTGAGATCTGTGCTTTGCTACTGGCTGGAGCAAGGGCAGGCAGGAGTGAGAGAATGAAAAGAAGGGAAGCCGCATGTCTCATAACTCTACAATGGGTTCCCCAAACACTGCGACCTGGCGATCCCTTGATCCTCACACTGTGAGTATAAACTACAGTCAGAAGCAATTCAGAGTCCAGCAAACCCTGGCCCAGCCTTAATGCACTAGAATTCCTGCTGCTCTCCAGGCCAGAATGAAGGTCTCAGGCCCAGGAGGCCTGTTCCAGTTCCAGCGCTAACTGCTCCCCTCTCTCTCAGGCCCGCAACATCCGAAGCCAGGAGGTAGAGTTAATGATAGGGGTTACTGTACTCCCCAAGCTGGGAGATAATGCTGGAGGGTTAGGAGGTTCACCAATGAAAGGCTCTGTGAGAATCCACAGCATTATTATCTCAAGGTCCTTGCAATTACCACTTTGGGGCTGGTTACAGCTGAGACACCTCCTGTATAAACTACCTGCTCCAGAGTAGGGTAGAAGACGGAGATTTGGAAACAGACAAGGCCAGCAGTCATGGATCAGATCTCACCAACCCAACCATGCTATGTTTAGCACGAAGCACTTTATTTTTTTTCTTCTCTGAAATTACAAGTATAAAGTCAGCCCTGGCCCAAACATGGTTGGATTTCTAAAGCCCTGGGAACCACTGCGCTGCATAACACCTATCACCTTACAATGGCCCTTCACAAAAATTGACAAGTTTCCCGGCACAAATACTTAGGAATTCCCTTTAGCAGACACTCACCAGGCACCTGCATGAGGTCGTGCATGAAGGAGGGGGGATCTGAACACATAGACGCCTGTCCACAGTGTCTCCCAGCCCAGTGGCTCAGACACAGACGCTCAAGGCCAAGGCTGGAGCTGAAGAGGAGAGGTCTGGCCTGCTTTGAAGCATGACTTGCAACTGAGGAGTCTGCAAGCTCCCACAGCTCCCCAGAGCTGCCCTTGCAGCCCTGCCAACAGCACCCAGAGCCCTTCTGCTGTCACAGCAAAGACCAAACCCTGCAGACCAATTTCCAGTCTCCCCAGCTTAGCTCTAGGCTCATGGATGATGGTAAATTCAAATCTACGGGAGAGACCCTGGGCCATGCCTGTCCTCTCTGTCTTCCACATCAGCCAACTCCATCAAATGCATGACACCTGGGGTCCCTGAGGTCATCTTTTTCAACTCCTTATTTGGTAGCCAGAACAGTCACGTGTGACATGGAAGCTGACTTGCTCTGGGCCCACCGTGTCCAGTAGTCTCAGAACCAGGATTGGAGGCCAGAACTTAGCCCCAATCCCAGCATTCTTTCCTATCCCTCCGCTTTCCAGAATCCACAGCCCTCTAAAGGGCAGCTCCTCTGATGAGCTCCACCCTTCAAGGCCAATGCGACTCTCACATTCAGGAGCAGAGAGAAGCCAAGAGGCAGCCAAAGAGAGCAGCCCCCACAAAAGGTCTCCTAGTCTAGGGGAACAAAGCACCGGGAGAAGTCAGGCTGAATCCTAGGAGTGCAGGGGGAAGCAGAGGAGAACGTGCTGGAAGAGAGTGAGCTTAGAGTAGGTTTGCTTTCCTTGTTACTGGGACAGAACACTCGACACCTACAATTTAAATGAGGAGATGTTTCTTTTGGCTCACAAAGTGTAAAGGTTTCAGTCCAAAGTCAGTTGGCTCCAAGGAAGAGCAGCATAGCAGAGGAAAAACAGCTTATGGTGTAGCAGCAAGAAGCAAAGAGATCAAGGGAGGAGGAAGGAGGGAGACAGACCATTCTGGGGCACGCCTCCAATGACCCACCTCCTCCTGCAGGGCTTCCCCTCCCAAAGTCATCAGGGGACTTCTAGATATAAACTGTAACAGGCAACAGGCCCAAATTCTGCTGGACACAGGCCTGAGAGTGGCACAGGCTCACTGGTGCAAAGGGTATGGGAGTCAGTTAAGAATTTTAGCCTGGCAGGTAATCCTCAGTGGAGCACCACAGAAAGGCAAAATCTGACCCTCCTGACAGAAAAGGCATACTTGGAAAATAAAGAAAAATGTGGGCTGCACCTCTCTATGTCCCTGAGGGAGCCCATGCCAATCTGGGATGTGCAGAGAATATATCTAGAGAGAATTACCTGGCTCATCTAAAGCAGCAATCACCCTAAAACCTAATTCACTCCAAAAGTAGCTGCCCATTTGAGAACTGCTCCGTGTTAAAAGCCATCGGAAGGAAATGATGTGAGGATAAAGGTTCAAAGTGGGTGAGCTCTACAGGGAGCCCAGCCAGCTGCTGACTTTCACAGATCCATCCTGAATTTGTGAAGACCACCTGCACCCAGGCCTTGCATGCAGGAGGGCAGGAGGAGCTGCTGCCAAGCACCACCACCCCCTCTGGGTCTCAGACATATTGTCCACACTGCAGCCCTGCTCCTGGCTCAGATGTGGGTTTGCCAATTCCACTCTCTGCCTTGTAAGGGAGAAGCAGTTAGCTGCAGCGCATCAGGGAACTGGGAGCCACACAGCTCTTTGGACAGAGCCCTGGTGAATTTCAAGCATCTGTTGTGTCGAAAAGAGAGGATCTTGAGATCCGCACAGGGAGGTGGCTCCGGTTTGTGATAGTGTCTGCAGAGGGTGACTCAAAGAGCCCAAGGGAACAGAGGCAACCATGCTGGGGAAAAATGGTAGTGGGGCCACTCAATCCCCTTTGCTGGACACACAGCTTCCAGTGGAGCCTGATATTAATGTGGCTTCCCAAGCTAATTTCCTTCCAGAAAGATTGCTCTGGCCAGCAGAAGTTTTCTAGTCTACTCAGCATAAACTAATAAATTAGCATTCAGGTCTCCTTCCTGGGCAAGCCAGGAAATTAAAATTTCTGAATCTACCACAGTCAGCATCTGGCCTTGGCTGGACCACACTGTCATCAAAGCTAGCAGTCCTGTGGGGCTCGGTCCCAAACATCACACAGGCCTCATGCTTCTCCCACCCTAGGGCCCAGGGCCACAGTGAACTACTGGGCTGGGCACAAGCACAGGGAGAAGAAAGGAATGGTTAGTAGATGTTTACTTAATTGGTATTTGTGGTAGGGGTTCTTTCTTGCCTTCATATTTACATCTCTTGCTCATAAATAAGCCATCATAAGGAAACACAGCAGCCCTGTGATGAGGCCCATGTGATGGGAAATGGAAGCTTTCTGTAGGGAAGAGGAAGTTTAAAACAAGGAGCAGGTTACCTCTGAGCTATATTTTCAACCCTTTTTATTTTGAGGACCTTGCTGAATTGCCCAAGCTGGCATTGAACTTGCAATTTCCCTGCCTCAGCCACCCTACCCGGGTGAAACAGAAGCCAACAATATTAACAAGGAACTGAGGCTTCCTGTTAAGAGCCAAGGGAATGGGTCATCTTGGAGAGACACCTTCAGCTCCAGTAGTGCCCATTCAGATCACTGCTGCCATGAGAAACAGCTTGGCTGCAACACCCTGGAAGAACCCCAAGCAAAAACCATCTCTCTAAACTATTCCCAGACTCCTGGCTCACAGAAAAAGCAAGATAATGAATGTTTGGTCTCTTAAGCCAGTAAATATTGAGATAAATTGCCTCCACAGTTAGGTCACATAAATCTGACCTCCATTCTGAGGCAATTTTTCAATTTTAAAATTTGTGAAGACAAAATACAGTTTAAAGATACATCTGCCTAGCTGGGTACAATACAAGTGCTTGTAATCCCACCTACCTGGGAGGCCAGGCAGGAAGATCACAAGCTCAAGCACAGCCAGGGGCATTTAGCAAGATAAAAAAGGAAAAAGAAAAAGGGCTGGGAATGTAGAATAGTGCAAAGGTCCTGGGTTCAATCCCCAGGGCAGAAAATAGTAAAAAGTAAAGAGAAGAGAGAGAGAGAGACAGAGACAGAGAGAGAGAGAGGCGCATGAGTATATTATGAGTAAGGAATGAAGACCAATCTATTTTTGAGGGGCTTGATCTTCTTGCTAAGGAATACTACTAGATTCCAACCATACCCATTGCCACTAAACCGAAAAATGTAGAACTGTCCCATATTAACCCAAGGTATGTTTTAATCCCAGAACTCTAAGAGGCTGAGGCAGAAGGGTTACAAGTTTGAGCCCAGCCTGAAAAACTTAGTAACTTAGCAATGCTTCACTGCAATGGTTTTCTTTTTGAACATTTGTGCTAAAAATTCACATTATTCTTCCTGTTAATTTTGCTTTGGATTTTATCATGATTTCTTAACTTACACGTATCAAGTCATATAACTTTAAATCCAAAATTGTCAATTTTATGTTTCATAAATGACTCAGAACCCTTCTCTATTTCATAGTACAACTCTTTCTCCATAGCTAAATATGCATTATTTTACAATGAGGAGCATCTGCTTCATGCTTTCTGATAGCTTTAAGCAACATAAGAGAATACATAATTTATTTTCATTATATCTTATACTCATGTTATTTTTTAAACTATCAAATAATGCTTTCCAGCCGAACAAGTTTAACACAGAGAACATGAGACAGGAAGCACAAATCTGTAAGCATAGCACAGGTTTTGAAGTCAGTAAGACCTGAGGGGCCTGAGCTCCACCGCTGTGTGATTGGAAGAATAACATTTCTGTCCAGGCTGTGAGACTCATACAGGTAAATGACCAGGCACATACATGGGACACCCGCCGAGATGACAAAGATGGAAGGAGCAAGACAAAAGAAACCACTCCAAAAAATTAGGAAATGTGTGTTGGAGGTTTGCATATTTTCTGAGGGAAACTAGAAAAACCAGACAAAATATTTCAAAGTACTTTCTTAGAGCTGTAATAGGACAGAAAAGAGCCCCTGGCCAGCATACAGGGGACAGAGGTCTGTGGAATGTGAGCCCAGGGTTTTCCTTGGCTAATTTTCTTCTAAGGCACCTTCAGGTTCTAGGGGGCAACCGGAGGGCTGAGCAGCCATGCAGAGGTTCTGCCTCCTTTTCAGGGCTGGTGGAACAGGGGAGACCCGAGCTCACCAAGCAGGGCTCTTCTAGCCTAATTTTGCACAGGGCCCCAAAAGTGTTGCTCCTTACGAACAGAGTAAACAGTCATCAGATGCAGTTCCTCAGAGGACTATAGCTCAACTTCAAATAATCTCAGTCCCTAATAAGGAATTAAGATTATACCCAGGCCAGTGTGATGGTACTCGCTGGTAATTCCATCACTCTGGGAGGATAAGGCAGGAGGATCACAAGTTCAAACCCAGCCTGGGAGACTTAGTAAGACCCTATGTTGAAATTTAAAAATTTAAAGTGGTTCAAGATGCAGCAGTCCATAGGATTGTGGAAAACACACATACACACACATCCCAGATTGCTGGTGACCCGAGACACCTTAAGAACAAAGCTTTCTTTGAAGGACATTGCCCCATGGCTGCATGGAGAGCAAAGATAACACCTCTGCTTCTGCCCCTGTAACAGACATAGAGCACCTAAAAATCAAGACACCAAGGCAGGAAAGACAAGGATGGAAAGGGGCCAGGCAAATATTATGCCTGGGTAGCTATGCTTGTATTAGGAAAAATAGATTTTATCTCTACTAGAAATAAAATCTTCATAACAACAAAAGAAGATTTGTCACAAAAGTTCATATTTATCAGGAAGATAATATTCCAAATTTGTATGCTCTTAATATAGCTTCAAAATATGTAAAGGAAAAATGACAACTGCAATTAGAAATAGATGTTTGTCATTATAATAGGAATGTCAACAGACTGCTCTTGGTAACTGATAAGACAAACTGGGAGAAAAAATCAACAAGGTTACAAAATACTGGAGGAACATAATTAGCATCCTTGACCTGAACATGACGTAGATGAAGACACCACATCCAACTGCTTCAGAGCCCTTCTCCAGTACACACAGAACATGTGTACAACCTGCTGGACCATCACGCAAACCTCAGTGAATGCCAAAGAACTAAAGGATACAGAGGATGTGCTCTGACCAAAATGCAAAATAATCAATAAAAATATCACAGAAAATTCTCAATATTTGGAAATTAAGAAATATACTTCTAAACTGGACATGATGATCCATGCCTGTAATCCCAGCATTCCAGAAGGCTGAGGCAGGAGGATTTCAAGTTTAAGCTCAGCTTGGGAAACTTAGCAAGACCCCGTGTCAAAATTTAAAATTTTGAAATTTAAATTTCAAAAATTTGTAAAAGGATAGGGATATAGTTCAGTTTGAGGGCCCTGGGTCAATCTCAAGCACTAAAGAAAATAAGAGAAAGAGAGGGGGGGGGGGAGAAATATACTTCTAAATAATCCAAGGATTAAAGGAAGGTGACAATGAAAATTGGAAAATATTTTGAACTAATCAATAAAAAACCACAAATCTTCTGGATATTGGTAATATTCACATTTTGACTCTGGTGAAAGTTACAAAGGTACTGTACATGCTTCGTGATAAATTACAGAACTACGTATCATTATGGAGGGACACTGTGTAATAGCACTTCAAAAGAGAAGAGGTTTAAAAAGGGCATATAACAGAATTTAAAACAAGGCCAAAGGACTATCTATCGACAGGCCAGAAACACTGAAGAATCTCCCAAAGCTCCCAAAAAGACCAGCTCCAAACGACAGCACTGAGGACTGAGCAGCAGCCGCGGCCCCGGCCAGAAGCAGGTGCCCAGGCGCAGAACAGCAGGCCTGGGAAAAGGGCCAGCAGGGGCAGCTGGCAGGGACACGTGGAAGGCCCCAGCTCAGGACTGACCTTACACTGCCCAACACGGCGGGCAGCAGGTGGGCAGCAGGTGGGCACCTTTTCCCAAGCCCCCTGCTCACTCCAGAAAATGGTTTCCGATGATAGGCAGAAAAAGGGACAATGGGAATCCAGTTGCCATCGTGCTGCCACGACAAACCTGGGAAAGAAAGACAGCGCCTGGCGAACGCGCCTCGTTCTTTACTCTGCCTTCAGAGCCACATCTTCCTCTGGTGAATCACAGGTCTCACCTCAGCCTTCGGGACCTGCATTTACAGCTGCTCCTTACAACTTGCACCTTTCGAGTTCATAGGAGGCGACATTTCTAGCAACAGGTGGGTTGTGTCACCCGGGCCCACAGCACCCTGCATGCCTCAGAACATGGCCAGCTTGCCCGTCAGCTCCTGGCCTGATGCCCTGTTCTTGCCTTGGCCACTCACCACTTCCAGGTCACCAGAGACCCTAGGTAGTGTAATCACTGGGCTCAGAAATCTCAAGTAAGTTAATAACTTGGCTCTACTATTATACTTTTCTCTCTATTTACATTTTTTAATCTTGCAACAGCTCCCCAGCATCTCTGTATTTTTATTTTGGGTTTCTTTTATATACAAGAGAAACCATGCAATATTTAAGCTTGTGTGCCTGATTTATTTCACTTAACATTATGGTCTCAAAGTGCATCATCCATTTTCCTGCTATTGACTCGTTTATTCTTTATGGCAGTGTAGTGCTCCACTGTGTATAAATACCACCTTTTCTTTACCCATTCTTCTGTTGATGGACAGGTAGGTCACTTCCAATTTTGAATTGTGCTGCTGTAAACATGGATATGCATATATCACTGTAATACAATGTCTTTAATTCTTTCGGGAAGATATCTAGAAAGAAAAAAGCTGGGTCAAATGGAATTTCTAATTTGAGTTTTTGAGGAGTCTTCATAATGATTTCTATAGTGATCATACAATTTACTATCCCACCAAAATGAAGAAGTGCTCCTTTTTCTCCCACAGCTTCACCAGCTAAATCTCAATGTTGCTGTAATTAGCAATTCTTAAATGACCAGAGATGTTGAACCTTTCTTCATGTATTATTGGCCATTTATACTCCTTCTGAGAAGTGTCTATTTATTTCAGTTGCCCATTTTTTAATTGAGCCTTTTATTTGGGGGACTCTAATTTTTTTTAGTTTTTTTAATCTATTGTAGATGTTAGTCCTCTGTCCAAAAAATGGCTGGCAGAAAATTTTTTCCATTCCATAGTTTGTCTTCACTCTGTGGGTGTATCCTATGCTATGCAGAAGTTTTTAATTTGGTATGATCCCATTTGTTGGTTCTTGATATTATTTATTATATAATTAGGATTCTGTTGATTTGTTTCATTTGTCCATAGTGAAACAGGTTCTCACTGTCATCCAGGCTGGTATTGAACTCACAGCCCTCCTGCCTCCACCTCTGCAGTCAACTGCATTTTAATAAAGGTACCAATATCAACCAATAGCAGTATAAAAACATTTTCAATAAACAGTGCTAGGATAACTAGACAGCAACATGAAACTAGACAGCAACATGAAACTAGACCCTTAACTCTTACATATAAAAAGATTAACTCAAAATAGATCAAAGCCTTAAATTTAAGAGTTAAAACCATAAAACTCTCAGGAAAAAAGATATATATGACCTTAAATCTGGTGCCATTACCATTCAGAAATATATTAAAAATACAAGCAACAAAATAAAAAATAAATTGAACTCCAAAATTAAAAACATTTGGGCTTCAAAAAACACTATAAAAAATGAAAAAAAATCCATAAATTGGTATAAAGCATTTGCAAATCATATATCTGATAAGGGATTTATATCTAAAATAAGATATACAACTCGATAATAAAACCATATATAACACAATTTAAAAATGAGGAAACAATTAGCAAACTTCTCTCCAAAGAATGTATATAGTCAATAATCTCCCAAGTATGTACACAAAATACTATGTATGTAATCATATAGGGAATGCATAGAAGCATTGGCCATTGAGGACATACAAATGAAAACCATTATGAGATGTCACCAGGATGGCTAGAATTAAAAAGTTAGGTAATAATAAGTGTTGGTGAAGATCTGGAGAAATCAAAGGCTTCTGATAAGAATGTAAAATGGAAAAAAAACAAAAAGAAAAAGAATGTAAGATGGTGCAGACACTGAAAAAGTTTTGCAGTTCCTCAACTAGTTACCTTATGACCCAAAAATTACTCTCCTTACTATATACCTAAGAAAAATGAAAGGGTTAAACCACACAAATGTTCATGGCATCATTATTTATAATAGCAAAAAAAAAAACCCAAATATCCACCAGCAGATGAATGGATAAAGTGAGATGTGTCAGCCATAAAAATGAATGAAGCGCTGATAGAAGATACAACATGAACAAATCTTTAAAACATTATAAGTGAAAAAAGTCAGTCACAGAAAAACACGTATGATTTCACTTATACAAAATGTCCAAAATGAGCAAATCTATAGAGACAGAAAGTAGATCAGTGATTGCTTGGGTCTGGGGTAGGGAAGGACAGGGGTTGAAGGTGCTAAGCCAAAGGGGTAGTGTTTCTTTCTGAAGTGATGAAAATGTTCTAAAATTGACTGTGGTAATAGCTACATAACCACGAAAATAAACTAAAAAGCCACTAACGTGTACACTTTAACCAAGTGAATTGTGTATATATGAAGTATACCCCAACAAAGCTTTTACCCTCAAAAAGATAGCAAATATTCTAATCAAAATAAAAGATATAGTCCTGGGAAAAAGCATTATGTAAACCTATAACGGTTTCTTCAAATTACACCAGATATTACTGCAAAGGAAAAATTCCTCTGGAGAAGCCAGGTCCTGCCCTCAGGTTGCATACTCCCTCCCTGAAGTCAGCCGCTTCCTCCACAGGTAGTGGGATGACCAGTGAATGTGACCTGAACCTGTCACTCTGAGAGGGTGATGCAAAGGGTGTGCTCACAGCCACACACAGATACAGTATATGCCCACACAGTGCTCTCCCCAAAGGGAACAACGTTATCCTTCCATTCTGAAAATAGTTGTATTCCCTTTGAAAGTGTGTACTTAGGAACCTACCATCTAGCTAACCAGGTTCTTCTGAGGAAAAGCACACTGCTGAAGGCCAGCGACCACCTACTATACTTGGAGAAGAACAGGGAATTAAGAAAAGCTTAGCAAGGATCTTCCTAGTAAAGGAAATCCACACTGGATACCACAGTTTGACTCTGAGTTTGACCCTGGCAGTTTGGCTGATGGTCAAAATACTATGGCTGTGTGTGTGTGTGTGTGTGTGTGTGTGTGCGTGCACCTGGGGATTGGGAATGAACCCAGAGCTTTCTCACTGAGGTACATCCCTGCCCCTTTTTTATTTCTGAGACAGAATCTCATTAAGTCACTAAATTTTTCAAGCTAGGCTCAAACCTGCAACCCGCCTGCTTCAGCCTCCCAGAGTGCTAGGATGATAGGTACGCAGCACCACACCTGCACAGCTCCTTGCAAGTGTAGATTCTTAGACCCCGCCTCAGACCTATTAAATCAGCTCTAGGGGCAATAGTCTGGGAATCTCTGTTTTAACAGAGGCCTAAGATGCTTCTGATATGTAGCCAGGCTTAGTCATCACTGACAGGAACCTTCATGTACAAATGTGTGCAGTGACAACCAGCAGCCTAGAAGAGGGGCACATTACCGATTGCACCACAGGAAAAAGAGCTAATGCAGGAAACAAAAGAGAACTCTTCAGACTTTCTAATCAGTGTCTTTAGAGAGTTGAGAAGAAACTGAGTAGGCTCAGGAGGCTCTCACTCCTCCATACTCAGTCACCGCCATCAGTTCAAGCACAATGTTCCCTATACCCATCGGAACTAACCCCGAGGCCAGGGTTGAGTAGGATTCACACTTTGCTGGACCTGGACCTTCCCCAACTTCTCAGATCCAGTAGGGAGGTTAATAAATATGTACAGACCGATGCAAGGAAATATTCACATCATCTCAGTACGAAAATAGAATGGCTTACAAAACTGCACATATAAGTTAACCTCAATTTTATTAAAATTAGAGAAGTCTGGAAGAATATAAAAAACAATAATAATAATAAGAAGAAAACCCAGTGAGGGGCTGGGGATTTAGCTCAGCAGCATAAGCCTCTGCCTTGCAGCCTGCCTTGCAAGCACTCTGTCGTGAGTTTGATCCCCAGTACTGATTTAAAAAAAAAAAAAAAAGCCAATGAACTCTATTTTCAGCTTTGCAAACAGTGAGGTCGTGAGTTCGATCCCCGGTAGCAAAAAGAAAAAAAAAGACTTTAAATGAACTCTATTTTCACTTTTTAATCAGGGCACAGCTAAAGTAACAGCATTAAACAGCTCCTTGATGCTCTTTGCTGACCACCTGCAACTCCACCACCCCAGATCATCCTGGGGATGTCCCTTGTCTCACAGAGCCCCGGGTCTCCAATTGGGCCGCAGGGATTTCCTGTAGGGTTGAGGACTACAATGCAGGTAACAAACTTGGCACCTGGTGGTGCTCAACAGATGGTGGCTAGTTAGTTGCTCTTTACTGTCCTCCACCACCCAGATGAGTGTATTTCAGGATGCCAGGTCACAGTGCATCTCGAAGGGGCAAGCTGGTTGTGAGGAGCCAGAGTGGTCGGGCAGGAGTCCGCCTGAGAGGAGGGGAGCCAGGAAGCCACTGTGGGCCTAACTCTTGGGCGCTCTGCCTTTACATTCAGGGCAAAGTCCAATTCTGTTGCAATAGCTGCTCTGATTCTTATAAGAAAATTGTATGCAAGTTCAAACAAAAATACACTACTCAGGTAGGTCACTTCCAGAAGGCTTGGGTACCAAGTCTGCCACCGGCTCATGGAGGATCTTCCTCTCTCTGGGCCCAGGTCTTCACAGAGGAAAAACAAACCATCTCCTCACAGGGAGACCCAACACCAGCAAGGAAATGAAGAGCTGTGCTGGGCTGTGCTCTAGGGGAAGGCTGTTATCTTTACAATTGCTACTTGGAGGGACCCCTCATCTGCAACCCAGGAGCTTGGGGGTGGGACCTATTGTCCCTTTCTATCCACCCCAAACCCTGAGGACAGCCCTGGGACTCTCCTAAGGTTCGTCCTAAAGAAGAGAATTCTCCCATCTCAGCTGCAGGTCAGACACTCCTTGGCAAAGCAAGAGTGCAGCCTCCAAAGTGACCCTAAGGGATTCAAGGCCTCCCAGGCTAACCCTGTATTTGGGGATTTCTAAACCCAAGAAAAGTGGGTGATGAGATTTCAAGATTCAGTAACTAGATTTAACCTGATTTAACCTGAGCTATTTGCTAATAGGAAACTCCTTGGTGACAACCTGGGTCTCTGAAAGAGTAACTTGAGCATTATTCCAGCCAAATGAGGCAGAACCAACTGCAGCCAGCGGCAGCAGCGGCAGGCAGCAGGCAGCAGGTGGTGTGTTGCTGCTCGGCCTGAGCCGGTGGTGCCCTGCTCGGTCCTGGGCGATTTCTGGAGATAGGGGTCAGAGCAGGTGCCCCCAAAGAGGAAGCACGCCTGTTCCCGCCTCTCCTCTCACCACGAGAGCTTGCTTTCCTGGGCGACGGGAGCAGGGGAAGCAGCCCCAGTAGCCTGTCCCAGAAGCACTTACCAAAAGTGGTGAGGTAAAAGGACAGGTCGCGGTGGGCGCGCCTGCTCCCGAGGGAGACGCGGTGCAGGGAGCGCTCCATGGGTCCCCGCTGTGGGCAGGGCGGGGAGCGCTTGCAACCCGAGGCGGCTGTGTTGCTGCCGGTAACCGAGGTAGCAGGCTGGCCGCCCCAGCGCCAGAGTCTCCAAGCGGGAGCGGGCGGGAGCCGGGCTGCTCTGCGCGCTGTTGGAACGGCCGGGCGCGCCAGGCCCTGATTGGCCCGCGCTGGTTTGAATGGGGAGCTTTCCACCTGACCGAGCAGACGCGGGCCGGCGCGGAGGGGGCGTGGACGCTGGGAGCGGCGGGGACTGCCACCCGCCAACAGAGATGGCTCCTGACGCAAGAGGCCTGCAAGAAGCAGGGGCCAAGCCTGGACCTCTAGTTCCCTCACCGTGCTTCAAGGCTGGAAGTGCCAGCCTCAGGAAAGACCTGCGGCCCGGTGTCCCCACTCGGGCGGGCTTGGCCTGCTCACCCAGCTCCCCAGGCTGCAATTAGCTGAGTTACAACCGGGTTTGTATCAGGCTTTGAAGCTCAGACCTGTAATCATCAAACCCGAACGAGGACTAAAAAAGCACCTTCGTAACCTCGGATGTATCTGGAAACCTGTGTGTTCTGCACCTGCCCTGTAGCAGGCTTCCGCCCCTCCCCAAACCCTTTCGGGCTGGAGTGCTCTCTAGAGCCTCCTCTTGGAGAAGAGAGAGCAGCCTGGCACGGGTCCGGACCAGAGCAGCTTGGCCCAGCCAGCCTAGTGGCCTCGCATCTGCGGCTCGGGGCTTCACAACAGGACAGGACACAGAGGAGGGAGCATTGTGGAGCGCCTGGCAAGCGCGGTGCTGGGAAGCAGCACCAAGAAGGAAGGTCAGCGCTCCTGTGGATTTGTCGGCAAACATTCATGAGACACCTCCAGGGAGTGGATTCACACCAAGACATCTGCTCTGCAAATCTCCGAGTGTGTCACTGTGGGAGGGAAAGCTGCTGGTCTCATGCAACTCTAAAAATGGGAAGTGTTGGTATTCATCCCTGGTCCTCTGACTTCACTGCCAAGTGGTGTTTGTGGTTCAGGGATCTACTCAAAACAAGTCTGGGGGGCGTGAGAGAGAAGAGTTATATATACTGAGTAGCAGGTGCCAGGAGCTGAGCTGAGCAATTGACACACATCTGCTTTAGTCTTCACAGGAACAGTAGGAAGTATTAGCTCCAGTTTACAATCAGAACTTCAGGCAGAGGCTAGGTTAACTTGCCTAAGGTTTACAGAAGTAGGAAAAGACAGAGCTGAAATTTGAACCCAGGCCTCTGCACCTGCTCCACAGCCAATAGCAGGTGGAGGAAGCAGGAAACTAGATGCCGGGGGTTCTGCTGGCCACCAGTGGGGCACGGAAACCAGAGAAGGAGCCCTGAAGTCAACAAACAAGTGGCTGAATGCAAATGAGTCCCAAAAGGCTGGTGGACTGTTTGAATCCTAGCACCTTGGGAACCCCTGCCCTACTCCTCCCCCATCCCCACTCTATGAACAATACCCTTAGCAGGGGCAGGGCCAACACTCTGGCAGATAGACTCACCCACACCCTGGACTTGGGCACGCCTGATCCGCTTCCTGGCTGGGAAAGTCTGAGTCCAAGCATCCTTTCTGGGTAGGGAAGTATCCTGGCATGTCCACTCCATCCAGCCAGAGAAAATGGGCAACCTCAGACTCAAGCCACATAATGTAGACAGGACACTGAGCCCCAAAGTATTGCAGACCTGCAGACTCAAGATCAAAGCAAGAGTTAAGAATGGCCTGCAAGTGTCCCCAGGAAGGGCTAATCACTCACAGTCAAAACTAGAAAGCCTGGTGTTCAGAAGCTAGGGCAAAAGAAGGCCCAGGGAAGGGGATAGTGAGGTACCCAAGGTGACAGTCCATCCTCTTTACAGCTCTGTGAGGGATCACCGCAGAGCTCCATGACAGGGGAGACTGCCTTGGACTCAGGAGGCTATGAGCACCCGGGACCTGGCCCTAGAACTATGCAGAGCTGCGGGGGGAGAAAGGGCTGAGACCCACACTATGTACCTCGCCTCCTATAGGGTACAAAGGTCCCACTACTCCTTCCACGTGACTCAGGAGCTAAGTGATTCAGCTAGGAGACCCCAAGGCCAGTCTGGTCCTGATCCACTTCTGGTAAGGCTTCTTTACTTCGCAGAGCCCTGGAAGACTCTTCTTCTTACAGGGATAGTCACCTTTTTCTCAGGAGCTGGAGGACAGAAGTGAGTGGGCACCTGGACAGTGGCATTGCAAGAGAGACTTGTCCTGTTGGCCCCATGCCATCCACAGTTGACATCAGAGTCTTGGTCCTGGCCCTGCTTAATCCAAGAAGAGGGGGAGTGAGAGGACCAAGCATTAAGTGTCTGGCATGCCCTGAGCACTCTAGCACCCCCTAGGGCATGTCTACATACTCCATGTGTGCAGAAACACACTGCATACCCACGGTACCAAAACAGGCACTGCACACACTGCTGCATGTGTATGCTGCTCATCCCTTAACACACCCATGTGCATACACATATCACACACACAGAAATGGACACGCCACATACATACCTGCACATATACTCTGTAAACTATGCATACATCCTGAGCACACACACAGGGTATATACACGCATACACACAAAATATACTTAAACATATCACATACATACACCACCCTCACATGCACAGATTGGCCATACACATTTTTTAAAGGTGAATTTTGTAAGAATAAAGAGTATTTGGGTTTAGAAAGAAGAGACTGAAACGATTTATTTGGGGACACTTTCATGTTAACTATCAAAACTTCATAGTGACTTTAGGATATCATCTGACCTGATAACAAAAAAAATTTTTGAAAAATAATGACACAACATATTTAACTGCCAAATATTAGAATACCAGGAAAAAAGGACAGCAGGTTAATGGAATAGAATCACTTACTTCAAAAACAAGAAATATATGTATTAAAAAATCAGAAAAGAAATAAGCTAATTTGGAAGAAATTTCAAAAAGGAAATAATAAAGCCAGGCATGGTGGAGCAGTGCTGTGATCCTAGCACTCTCATGTAGCTGAGGCAGGACAATCACAATTTGACTTTGTGTCAAAGTAAAACATAAACAGCAGGAGGTGTAGATAGTGTGCAGACCTTGAATTCAATCCCCTGTCACACACACACATACATGCACACACATACATGCATATACAAAGTGCTGAAATTTGTTAAAAAACAAAATTAGATTTCAATAATCTGGGCATGGAGTATGCCCACATAATCCCACACTTGGGAAACCAAAGCAGAGCAATCATTACAAGTTTAAGGCCAGCTTAGACTTCATAGTGAATTCAAGGTGAGCCTGAGCCACACAGTGTGAGATCAAAAAGAAAAAAGAAAATAATAAAACAAAAAGGCTGGCCTTTGAGATGATCAATAAAAAAGGCCTCTGGAAAAACCTAAAAAGAAAACTACAAATAAACAAGCTTAGGAAAGAGAAAGATAGCTAAGAAACAGCAATAATTTCTAAATTATAAGAAAAAAGGCATTGCAACTTTATTGTATGAATTTGAAAATCTGGGAGAAAATGGGTTTATTTTCTGAAAGTATACATTACCAAAGCTTATATAAGAATTTGATGTTTAGCTTTATAATTATAGATCTAATAGATATTTATCTGTATATTATAATCTGCAATGGTTACTAGATCACTAATCAGAGAGAAAACAGAAAAGAAACCCAAAACTCTATATGACAAAATTTTAGACCAGCCAATTATAAGACCTTCAAGAAACAGATACTAATGTAATTTAAATTATTTCAGAATCAAGAAAAAAACTGGAAGTTCTGTCTGTGCTAAGAGGAAGCCTACACAAAACAAAATGCAGACAAGCTCAGCAACAGAAAACCATAGAGCAAGGGTCAAAAATTAAAATAAGAGTAGAAATTAATGAAATAAAAAACATACTATAGAAAAGATCTATCAAAAGGTGGTAAATTGGGCCAACACTCAGTTTTGCCACATTTGCCACATTTCTTTTCTTTTTTTTTTTTTTTTTTAGAAAAGCTTTAAAATTCTCAAATTTTAATGTACTGGGAAATTTTTAATTTTTAATTTCACAATTTTTGAATAATGACAACTCATTCAAAACAATTCAAAGATCATGGAGGCTATATAGTATACAACACTAACCTGAAATCTCTGCATAGGCCAGTATGACCCAAGAGTAGATGCAAAAACAAAATATCAGCAAAAGTAAAGTGTAGCAAATAAAATAAAATAAAATATTACCAAACCAAATCCAGCTCATGATCAACTGGTATTATTTCTAGTAATACATAGTTCAAGTTTAGTGAATATGCATCTCCAGGGTTTGATCTACAAGCCAAATCTTGCTGTCTGGCTATTTTTGTACATCAAGGGAGCTAAAAATGGATTTTACATTTCAGATGGTTGGGGGAAATTTTTTTAATTACCTTTATTAGTCCATGTTATTGTACATAATGTTTACATTCACTTTGGGGAGTAGGAACATGTGCTTAACATATCTTGGGGTTTTTTCTCATTTTCTTCCTTTCTTTATTAATTCTAATGTTCGCAATACAGAATGATTACATTCATCGTGGGGAGTTAGTCTACGTATAGGATACATCTTAGTTCTTTTTATGTGCCTTTGCTCTCTCTCCTCCCATTGTCTCTGTCTCTATCTCTGTCTCTGTCTGGTACCAGGAATTGAACTCATGACCTCACACTTGTCAGGCAGGCTTTTGTGCCACTGAGCTAAATTCCCAGCCCCTTACGTACTTTTTGTTTGTTTGTTTTTTGGTACCAGGAATTGATCTCACGACCTTGAGCTTGCCAAGCAGGTGCTTATGCCATTGTGCTATAGCCCCAGTTTCCCACTGTCTCTTGAAGTGCTTCCCATTTGCAAAAGATCTATCACCCTGTTTCCTTGTATCTATCTTTTTTTATTTGTTTGCTCTGCTTTGTATTTATACTTTGGGCTTCTCATATGAGAGAAACTATACAGTGTTTTAATTTTATGTGTCTGATTTATGTCACTTAACATTGTGTTACAAGTTGCATCCATTTTCCTACAAATGACTGAAATCTATTCTTCTTTATAGCCAAGTAGTATTCCATTATGTATTTTTTTTAACTAAAGGCTTTTTGGGAGGTGCTCACACCTACATTGTTGGGGATCAAATCCAGGACTTTGTGCACACTGTGCAAGTGCTATACCACTGAGCTACATTCCCAACTCCAACATTAAAAATTTTTCAGTGGTTATTTTATTTTACTTTATTTTATTTATTTTTTTATGTCAGATATCGAACTCAGAACCTTGAACTTTCCAGGCAAGTGCTGCGCCACTGGCTATATCCCCATCTTAACAGACATTTTTAAAAAGTAAAAAGTGTTCAATTAAAAAATTAGTTAAGGGCTCGGGATGTAGATGGGGGCAAAGTGTTCATCTAGCATGCAAGAGGTCCTGGGCTCCAATCCTTGTCATCAAAATGAAACAAAAGAAAAGATTTTAAAATATATGGCAAATATATACAAAGAAGCCTTATAAAGCAATAAGAAAAAGACAAATATACCAAAGAACATGAGTAATAATTTTACAACAAAGGAAATAAAACTAACTGACTAATGTATAAAATATTAGTTAGCAAAGAATGAAAAAGTTAGTTAGTTAGTTAGTTAGCAAAGAATGAAAAAGAAAACAATCATTGGACCCCACTATTTGTCTTTGGGAAAGTCAACAACCATAAAACCTTGGGTGATGAGTAACTTGTTCTGCAAGTGTTCTGCAAGAGGAGCAAATATTTCTAATAAATTTTAACTTGATATATGAGCTATGTCTTGCAATACTAGTAATACGTGACACTAAATATCACATCATCACATGATCTCTCTCCTTCCCGCTCCTTCCCACGCAGCCCCCCCACTCTGGGATTGTGGATAATCATTTCCTAGCAGCAAGAGGTTATGGACGGAATCTCAACCTCAAAGGAGAAGGAGAAAAGACAGAAGAATCCCTCACTTCAAGTAAGATTAGAGAAATGTGTCAAATGTGAGAAACAGTGCAAAATTTTGTAGAAAACCATCCGAATAAAGCTGTACGGTCTGTTTACTGATGTTACAATGTCACATTTCTGCAGAATCTTCAAAAGAAGGCTAAAGCAAAGTGTCACTGGATAGATTCCTTATTAAAATTGTACAAAAAGAAAAAAGGTTGGGCCGGGGATTTAGCTCAGTGGTGTAAGCACCTGCCTGGCAAGCGCGAGGTTGTGACTTCAATCCCGGTACCCCCCCCAAAATTTTTTTTTTCATTTGAGCCAATAGGTAGCAGTGATTCTGTTACTGATAGTGAGTCTTCCTACACAATAATCCCTCTCTTGTCTCCTTCACATCAGCCACGAAGGTTTTACATTTCTTTATGTTTTGTATTTTCTTGTTTTGTATCATACTACCATATTATAATCATTTTACATTAATATTTTTAGGTTGCAGCATGAATCATCTGAATTTTCATTATTTTGTATGGGGAAATTTACCTTGATATACAAGTGCTTTGGGTTATAAGCATGTTTCTGGAATGACTTATACTCTCAAACCAAGGTTTTACTGCATTTGAGTTTATATTTGAAGGAACAGAGCTAATTAAATTAGGTTGCTAAACTCATAAATCAACAGTGGAGAAACAAGGATCCAGCTCCCGGCAAGAGACCCACTGCAGAATGCTATCTTGCTCAAATAGAGGAGTAAGGCTGTAGGTTAGATGGGACTCGCATGGCTGCTGACACATTAAAATTCAACGCAGCAAACTTGTACTATGCACCTAGCAAGCTGCGCCTGAGAGTAGGCAGCGGAGATGTAGCAGCGAGCAAGGCAGAGACTGTGATCCGCGCAGGAAGTCGGATGAGCGTTGTGGTAGGTGAAACGCGGTTACCTCTGGAAGCAGACTGCCAGCTCACTCACCAGAGGGAGCTGAGCAGGCCGGCATGGTGAAAGAGGTCAGAGAAGACTTCCTAAAGAAAATGACCAGCCAGGCGTGGTGTCACACACCTGTAATCCCAGCATTCGGCAGGCAGAGGCAGGAGGATTGTTGCGAGTTTGAGACCAGCTTGGGATGCAAAGCAAGCTCAAGACCAGTCTGAACTGCATAGTGAGACCCTGTCTCAAAAAGAAAAGAGAAAAAAGTGACCTGAGGATGATTCAGCGAAGCAGAGGAGTTAAAGGATTACAGGAAGAAAGAGCAAAACATAGACCAGAAAATGAGAGAAAAGCACTGTGGTTTGAGGAACTGAAAAATGGGAAATGTAGCAGGATGTTTGGAGCATGGGGGAAGGAGCCCTATGCAAGAAGGTAAATACGGGCTGAATCTTATGCAGCCTTCTGTGCTAAGGAACATGTGGGACTGGGGATGCAGCTCAGTGGCAGATCACTGAGCTGGGAGGCATGAGGTCCTGGGTTCAATCTCCAGCTCCTCCTAAGCAAAAAGAGCATGGGCTTCATCCTAAGAGCACAGGGAAGTCATGGAAAGATTTTAAGCAAGATCCCAGCAGATTCAGTTGTTTGAGAAATAATTGTTTAATTGTTCAGAAAGATCGCGAGGGAAAAAAAGCACAGGCAGAGAGATGGCATAAGGTTGGAGCAGATGATGATGTTAGAAGTCTTTTCCGGTTACCCATGCAAAAGAAGATAGTGGCCAAAGTAGCAGAGTAGCAATAGTGATAGAAGGAAGTAGCATCAACAGAACGTATGACTGAGCAGAAGACTGAATACAAAGAACTGTGGCTTGAGAAGTGTAGCGTCAGAGGCGCTCTGCAGAGATGGAAAACCTGGGAAGGTGAGGTTGAAGAGAGAGGAGAGTGCCACTCTAAGGGTGCTAAGGCTGTCAGGCGTGTGAAGCACACCTGTAATCTTAGCAGCCAGGAGGCTGAGGCAGGAGGATTGCTGTGAGTTCAAGACTAGTCTGAACTATATAGCAAAAACCTGCCTCAAAAAAGAGGAAAAAGAGGAGGAGAAAAAAAGACAAAAGTACTGATAAGGCTGTGTTCAGTTACCTCTGTTCTAGTCAGGTAAAGATGGCAACAGTTGAATATACTAGACTGGAACTCAGAACAGAAACAAAAATCTGTTAGGCTAGAAATGTAGATTTAGGAATTCCAGGGAAGCCACGCATAAGAGAGCCCAGGGAGAGGGAAAAGCAGCCTCAGGATGGAACCAAGGACAGTACTAGCTGAAAAGGCAGCCAGAGGAAAGGGCAGACAGAAGAAAAGATGGGAAGCCAGGCAACGCATTAAGAAGAAGATAAATGTCAACAATGTCAAATCCTACTGAGAGGTCAAGAAGGTTAATAACTGAGAAGTGTCCATTGGATTTAGCAACAAGGTGGTCATTGTTGACCTTCCATTCCAGAATAAAACTCTGGGAGGCAACGACCCCACATGAATGAAAATGTACCAAATCCACTCTAAAAGGAAAAATACCCTGGGCTCAAAGCCAGATAATATTCTTGGGTTAGATTTCCCCTCCCCCTTGTCCTAAATTTAACCAGCTGGAATGCTTTGTTAAGTGGCCTCTTGTTTGGTCTTTTAAGAGTGTGTCTGTAACTTCTTCAAGGTAGAGCACAGAGTCTCTGGTTAGTGGTTCTCCATAGGTGCAGATGTTGGGAACTGTAAATGCCACTGAGAAACCAAAATTTCACTTCATGTGTAGAAGCCCTTGGAAACCTAAATACATGAACAGAGTCTAGGAGGGAACCAAGTTAAAACTAGAAGAGTTCAGGTGTAAACCGAGGGGCATTGCTTTGAAGTGAAAGAGAATAAAATCTTTACATCAAACAGGAATGAAATTGTGGAGGCTAAGAGTTGATAACAGCCAGAAAAGAGAGGTGGACACCCTGCTCACGTCCAGTGGCTCCGTCCTTGCACTTCGGTTGGAAGCTCTTTCGGCCTTCCAGGAGCACACATTTTCTGGGCCTGATAACCAGCCACTTGGCTGGCATAGTCTTGCATTCCACAGGTCCTCAAAAAGTGCTTCAGACTTACAGAACAATATAGACTTCTGCTTCTAACTGAGACAGAATTAACATGGACTGGATTTTCCCTTTCATCTGAAACAACTAAAGACCTAAATAAAATATATGAAGCAATGATTTTCAAGATACTAGACATCAGGCAAGAAAAGCAGTGATTCCTGAGAAAAAGAAAATACAGAGGACCCTATGAGTAGGGCCAGTTATTGCCAAGAGAGACTTTCCAAAAGCGACAGGGAAACTTGCCCAATTCCAATCCCCGAGCTGAGGACTTCTGGGAGCTGAGGCAACTAGTGCTCAAGAGACAGGGTGCCAAAGAGGACACAGCCACTCCAAGGGAGAGCTCCAGGGATCTGTCTGGGAGTCCTCCTTCAAATGTTCTAAGCACAGGTGAGTTTCCCTAACTCCGGGGAAAGAACCACCCAAGATTAAAGGGAGCAATCTTTGAAGCTTGCACAAAACCAGGAGAGCTCTCGCACTCATCAGCCAGAGTACAAGACACCTTAATTCATGAGGCACTGGGTGGAACTCTCGGAGGGGCCTTGCCTCAGCTGAAACGCTGCTCTTATCCCATCTGAAAAAACAAAGCTTAAGATCATGACCCAACAGGATCAAACTCTTTCTAAGCAACTTAACTGCATCCCAGAACAAGCTCAAGCATATTTATAAGAATATGAAAATATCCAGCACCCAACAAGTAAAATTCATAAGGTCTGGTATTCAGTAAAAAGTTACCAGGCATGAAAAGAAGGAAGAAAGTATGACCCAGGATGAGGAGAAAAGTCGACTGATAGACACGAACCCAGAAATGACATAAATGATAGAATAAATCAACAAGAACATTAAAATAGTGTAACTATATTCTACATGTTCAACGAGTGCTTCAAGAGGGTGTGAATGGCTAGGCAAGGTAGCACATGCCTGTAATGCTGCCACTCGGGGGGCAAGAAGACGCAAGGTGGGGGCCGAAAAAGGCAGGAGCATCTCCCAGAGCTCAAGGCCAGCCTGGGCGACATAGGGAGTTCAAGGCGAGCCTGAATACATAGTGTTTCTCCCCCGTCTTCTCTCTCTGTCTCCCTCTCTCTTCAAAAAATAGTATGTTAAAATCTGGGCATAGTGATTTTCTCTGTGATCCCAGTTGCTAAGGCAGGCAGATCACAAGTTTGAGGCTAACCTGGGCCACTTAGCAAGCCCCTGCTTCAAAAAGGGAGGAGGAGCTTGGGGTTTAGCTCAGTGGTAGAGCACACCTGGATTTGACCTCAAAAAATAAAAGGAGTATGTTAAGTAGAGATACAAGCCGGGTATAGTGGCACACGCCTGTAACCCCAGCACTCAGGAGGCTGAGGCAGGGGATTGCTGCGAGTTTAAAGCCAGCCTGAACTACACAGTGAGGCCTTGTCTCAAAAGAACAAAAATAAGGAGTCCAAGATATAGCTCAGTGGCACAGTGTCTGCCTGGCAAGTGCAAGGTTTGATTCCTGGTATCAAAAAAATAAAAAAAGAATAGAGAGATGGAAGATATAAAAATATACAGGTTGGGATTAATGGCATATTAGGGACACTTAGGGAAATAAAAGATCAGTGAACTTGAAGATAAAATGAAACACAGACCTAAGAAATGAGTGGCAACAGCTACAGATTCTCTGTGATAAATGTGACCGTTGTATATCTAAAATGTACCAACAAAATCTGATTGGAAAAAAAAAAGAAATGAGTGGCCACAGCAAGCTGTGGGGCAACTTTAAGTGGCCTAGTAAATATGAAACTGGAATTCCTGAAGGAAGAAGGGAGAGAAAATATATCTGAGGAAGAAATGATTGAGCTTTTTCCAAATTTGATGAAAACTACAAATCTAAGAAACTCAATGAAACTTAAGCAGAAAAAAATATTAAGATGCCTATGTCATAATAGATACTAATAAAAATATATCTATATACCAAAGTACATCATGATCACATGGACTAAAACCAGTGAAAAAGTGAAAATCTTTAAAAGTGTTGCCTCAAAAACTCACATTACAAACAGAGGAACAAAGATAAGGACATCAGATGTCTTCTGGAGAGCTATGTGCCAAAACACAGGGTAGCAACATCTTTAAAGTACTGAAAGAAATAACTGTCAACTGGGATTTTTTTAATCAAACCCAGGAGCACATTTCCACTGAAATATATGCCTAGACAAGGTTGCTGGCCTTGGGCTTGCAATTCTCCTGCCTCAGCCTCACAAGTAGCTGAATTGCAGACCTGTGCCATCACACCCAAATCCTGAATTCTTTACCCAGCAAAAATATCCTACAGAAGCAAAGCCAAAGCAAAGATTGTTTTCAGACTCACAGCAGGTGAGTGAAAGCAACATCTACAAATGTGTGGTACAGAACATATTTAAAAATCTCTCCGGTGAAGGCAAATGATGTCATATTTGATTCTGGATCTAGACAGAAGAATGAAGAGAACATCAGAAATGACAATTATGTGGGTACCTATAAAAGAGATTTTTATTATGATTTAAATCTTCCAAAGAACAATATGACTAGGACAAGGAACTATGACTAAAAATCATCCAGAGCTTCCTGTATCGCAGAATAAATCGTTATGTGCTGCCTTGTCTGAAGTCTGATGAAGTAATTGCATGAAGCCAACTCCAGGGAAGCTATTAGCAAGTTAGCATTTGCAATCGTGTGGGAATGTGGATTCTACTTATGGAAGAAAATAAGGTAGATATGTTTAGAATGAAATTCACCCACCACAGCTGATATCTGAGGCCCAGCTGGATTGCATGCCAGCTGGAATGTCAGGCCTGTGGAAGGTAAAAGCCTATTTCTGGGTCAGCATACTGTGATGGCCAAGGGCCTTTCTGGTCCTCAGCAGCCAATCCTAGTGGTAAGTGGTCATGGCATCCAGGGATCCCAGACTTTCTCCAAGAGACACACATTGGGAACCAGCTTGGTTTTCTGGAAGGTTGTGATAGAGAAGAGGTAGGCATTCCCTGTGTTTCCAGATTCCTCCCATCACTCTTGGATCCCTTCAATGTCCTACCTCCACCACTTTAAATAAATGAAGCTTTTCATTTACTTTGCGGTCATCATTGACTTCCTAATTGTAAAAATCACGTCTGCTCTGCATTCTCCTCCACATTGGCTTAGTTTTCCTCTGCAGATTCTCTGATAGCTCCTCTGTCTTACAATCCTTCCTGTCTTCTAGGAAAAGTGTGTTTCCTATGGTGCCCGAGTTGCTTCCTCCCCCGCATTCTCTCCCCCTGAGGTCTCATGTACTCCTACTGCCATGCTTGCGCATTGAGGCCATGACTCCCAGATCTCTCTCTGTCCATCCCTGGGGTCCAGGGCCACCTCAGCACTGACACACACCCCCACCTATCTCCTTCCTCTCTGTGCTCACTCGTCTTCCTGACTGCCGACCTAGACAATAGCCCCACTTGTCTGCTTCCATACCCTTCTACACACTGCCTGAGCTATGCCTTCTGCACTCCTGCCCACTGCCCAGTCTGGAGCCTGGCACATACTTTAAGCAGCTAGAGCTTGCCAGGAAATCCAGTTCCAAAATCAGTGTAAGAAACATAGGTTGTGAATAGGTTGTCACAATTACTCTCATATAGATCCTGACGTCATTCATAAAATATACATGATTTTAGAAATACAAAGGGGGAAGCAAATTTAACTTCTCCATCTCACTCCCTCTGGGGGCCGTTTTCACTTAGTGGTAGACCTGGAACCCCATTACCACCACTACAACGTCTCTGTCACTCTCTCCTCTTACATGTGCATTTTTTTTCTTATAATCTCACACGTCAATTGGATTTCCCTAAGTGAAACGCATACCCAGAATAACACACTGTAAAGGTTTGGTGAATGAACGCTTATCTTTCCCCAAGGTCTTTCCCTTGACTTTGCCTTTCTGATAGAGACAGCAGCTCACTGAATCGGGCTGAAAACCGACTCCTCCTCTCCCTCACCCTTTCTTTCCGGCTTCCAGCCTCATTGTTCCCTCTTCCTTCCTTTGCACAACGTCCCTTTGTCTTCATTCTTACTGCCACCTACAAACCAGGCCCTCACCACGTCCCATCTCGACCTCTCTGATAGTCCCCTAACTGGTCTCACAGGTCTCGCTGTAGCTCATGGTCCATGTCGCCATTGGATGAACATTTTCTGAAGCAGTAATTTGGTCCTATCGCTCTCCCATTCAGAAGTCATCAATGGCTCCCATTGGCTGTCACCTAGAGCTCAGATCCTACATATAGCTAGTCACACGCTGTCTCTTGTCTTGTCTCCTACTCTTCCCAGAGAACAGCAGCCTTCATGTCTCTTTCCCAAACTCATCCTACCTATATCACTTCCCTCTACCTGAAGTGCCCCCACCACAAACATCTCCACCTGCCCACACTTTAACCCAGCCTCCATGGTAACATTCCAAGGGACTGCTCTTTTTCCCCATTGCTGTCATTCTTTGTACCACTTACCTCACACTGACGAAAGCATGTCATGGTTGTCATCTATTCACTCACACGGCACAGTTTATTGGTCATTTACAGTGTGCCAGGCACTCAACTAGGCATGAGACAAATAACTCAGAGCCCTGGCATTCACAGAACTCAGTCTGACTAACAATAATGGACAAGCTGTGAGCCCCAACAGATGCTATGAGAAAGAAGTGAAAGAGGGGAGACTGAGCCAGGTGTGCTGGTGCAGGCCTGTAACCCTGGCTCTCTGGGGGACTGAGGCAGGAGGATTGAAAGTTTGTGCCCATCCTGGACAACTGAGTGAGTTACTGAGACTCTGTATCAAAATATAAAATAAAAAGAGTGTTGAGGGTATAGCTCAGTGCAAAGGCTCTGGGTGCAGTCTTCCATACAGGGAAAAAAAAAAAGAGAGGCAACTTGTCTTGACAGTAATTAGAAAAGAAAAGAAAGAAGGAAAGCTTATTTCCAATTTAAGTATTATTTAAGCTGAAACCTAAAGAATGAGTAGAAAGTATCTAGGCAAAGAAAGGAAAAAACAATGTTCCAAGTTGAAGGAAAAGTCTTCCCCAAGTTTAAAGGTCTTTGGGTAAGAAAGGACAAGGCTTGTTAGAAAAATCAAAAGGAAAAAGAAATCATGGCAATAGTACAAACAAGGTGGGAGCAGGGGAAACAGGGCTGGAGAAACAAGCAAGGACCAGCAAGGTAACAGCTTGTAAACTAAGTAAAAAAGGTTGGGTTTGACCCCAAGGGCCAAGGAAGAGTTTGAAGGCAAGGTGTAGCTTAATCGACCCTAATAGGTTGTTAAAAAGACACAGAATGGATGGTAGCAACCCAGATCGGAGGCTGATGCAGAAACCAGCTGACACAAGAGGGAGGCTCCAACTAGGGAGTGGCAAAAGAGGAACAGAGTAGGATTTGGATGCCACAAGTAACACAATTTGGTGACGAACTGAACTCAAAGGGACCAGGAGAAGAAAAGGTCAGAGATCAACATACAGCTTCCATGCGTGCTTTACACATAATACTGTTCAATCAATATCTGTGGCATGAATGAATTTATAAGAAATAAATGAATAAGAAGCAAAGAAGAGTAGACTTTTAGAGATGTTTCCAAGGTACAGTCATAATACAGACTCAAGTAAAAAAAATCAGAATTTATTGGTTTACAACCTCTGTATTTGAAACAGGTGAAATCTTGTCAAGATAAATGTAGGGAATGCAAAGAACATAGTGTCAGCGCCATCGACTGCTTTTGGTATATCTGCTTTGCCAGACACTGCTTGAGTCTTTGCCTGCCTCCCCAAAATCTTAGATCTCTGAATTCCAGAATTTGCCACACCTCAGAAATGGTTATTTCAATGACAATCTAAATTCTCAGAGATAGCTTCATTCATCAGTCTTTGCCCAGTGCTTTCTGTCATGTTATAACATGGGTTGTAACCATGACAATAGACATGGCTCCATCTTTTGAGGAGCTACCTGTCCCCTTGAGCATTTAAATTGAATCAGGCATGTAGATGATGAAATTTGGGGGTTTTTTTTCTTTCATTTACTCCTAGAGATGTCTCTTTAGATTGTAGACAGACACTGGTCTCCAAAATACCTAGAGGCTTCCTATTTTAGAAAAGCATTCAAAAAAAAAAAAAAAAAAGTCATTTTTCATAATGTAATAGCATCACCTAGTGGTAGAAAATAACAGTACAGATTGAGCCTGAATATTTTCAGGGCAGACTTCTACTGTATTCCTAGAAATGACTTTTACCATTTCTCCAGAAGTTTTCCTGTCTCTGTTAAGATAACCTAGGAGCAGATTCTCTAACACACAATAGAAACTCAGTAAGTGTTCATTAAATAAATTCAAAAATGGAAGATCCTATTAATCTCATACTCTTCTTCTTTATGAAAAAGAAAATTTAGAAATTCTCTCTTCAATTTTTCTGGACTCCAAATGACCTCTAGTCATTTCCAGCTAAAGATCAAGATTAGTCCCGTCCTTCATTTGCCACATTTGAATAAAGTGGTATTTTTTTAATGGTCACTGAATCACGGATAAAACGCAAGAAGCATTCTATAATTCAAAAGCAATAGAGAACAGAGTCTGGCACCCCCAAGGTCAGGACCAACAACAAACAAGATGAGGCTCTAAGGACAGGAGAATGTGGACCAAGGATATCTGAAGGTGCTTTTAGTGATTTTGCTTCTACACACAGGCCAAACTGGACCGGGTGTCACTGGGAAGAACACTCGGCAGGATGTGGTGACCCAATTCTACCAGGGATCACAAAGAAAACAGAAAAGAACAAAAAAACGAACAACTATTTCTTTGGAATATAGCCTCCTAAGACAGTATTTCAACAGGCTAAACTTCAGGGACGATTGTTGGTTTAAACACAGAAAGCAGATCCCCCAGCAGTCCTGGCTCCCTCAGCCCCAAGAGGAAATGGCAGTTAGCAACAGTTACCTGGCTCCTCCTCTCTCAGGACCAAAGGGCGCCTGAAGGTTCTGCTCCCTCAGTCAGTTCCTTCCTACTTGGCCTTGTTCTTCCTTCTTGCTCATGCGTGTCAAGGTCCCAGCTTGCATTTGAGAGAGGGAGTCAGACAGGGATCAATATACAGAGGACAAAGAGGGAGGGGGGACCCAGATTCTAAGCCCAGCCCCCTTCTCTTGCTGGCCTTTGACTTTTGGCAAATTACTTAACCTACCAGGAGGACTGTAAATGTTGTAGACCAATTCTAGGAGTGCTGCTTGTGTTGTAATCACCATAAATGTGTAGACTCTTCGAAAGAATTTTCCAATAGATGGTAGCCATGAATTTAAGGGGTGCCTTTTTTATAATCCACTCAAAGAACCTATCATTGGCCTTGGATTCTGAGCCTAATCTAAAAAATGGAGACAAGATATGTACAAAGTTGTCCAGAGATCCAACCAAAATAGTGGGTGTAAAGCACCAGGAAAACTACCATGGTTGGAAGGGTTATTTCCTAAAGTTGTTTGTGATTACCCAACTTTGAGGAATTGGGATAGCAAAGGCAAAACAAGTTCTAATCTGCATTATTTTCCCTTTGAAAATAGAACCAAAGGCCAATATTCAAATAGCAAATATCTTCTCACTCAAAACAAGTACAAGATAAACTTTGTACCCCTCAAAAGGGTTAAAAGAATATTCTAATTTCTGGGAGTTGCTTCACCAAGTAAACAAAGTAATTAAGTACATTAAACTACTTATAAAACATGTAAACCTTCTCTTCTTTGTCTGAGTCTTCAGATAAAAGAAGGAAATTAAGGATAAACCCCACCCCAACCCTCACCCCACCAGTAAGCCCTAAAAATTGGCTTTGTGATTGTGGACAATCTGAGACAGGCTAAGGAGAAGTGTAAAGCTGTAAATTTTTAAAAGCCCACAGAGCCAGGCATAGTGGTCTATAATCCCAGCACTCGGGAGGCTGAGGCAGGAAGATTGTTGCGGGTTCAAGAGCAGCCTGGGTTACAAAGTGAGCTCAAGGCCAGCCTGAACTGCATAGCAAGACCCTGTCTCAAACAGATTAAAGAAAGAAAGAAAGAAAGAAAGAAAGAAAGAAAGAAAGAAAGAAAGAGAAAAGAACCCACAAAAGTCATTCTGTAATGTATTATACATGTGAGAAATCATTGTTTTCAGGAAAACAGCCTACACAGAAGTTTTTTGATTCCTGTCACCATGAAAATTCAGTTAAATATAGTTCAGACTAGTAACACAAATAATGCCAGAGAATATTGATTTGGCTTGGAAAAGAGGACTGGGTACGCAGCAGATTTGGCTTTTTAATTTGGTCTGCTTTGAGGTAATGTTTAATCTACCCTCCCTGGACAGACCCTACCTAAGGTAACCACATAATTGATTAGGGAAAAGTTTCTCCTTAGAGAAGATTTCAGGCCCAATCACAAGTTCTACCCGTGACATGACAGTGTGAAGAGCTCCACATACTCTTTTTCCAGTGAACTGATGAAAATCCCTTAAAACAAAAAATTGTTTAAGGGCTCTGTGAGGGACCAGAGTATAGCTTGCTGGTGAGCACTTGCCTAGCATGTGCAAGATGTCGTAAGAAAATTACAACCCCAGCACCACACACACACACACACACAAATTACAAATGAAAAAGAAGTATCCGGGAGTGGTCATAAGAGCAAACAAAAAATGAAGAAACACAAAAATCTACTAAGAACTCAAGAGTCTGCAGTGTGGGAACCAAGGCCCAGGTCCCCTCTGTACCCCCACCACAGTGAAACAGAACAGTACTCCAGCCTGGTAAACACATGGTCTAAGTCAAAGGGACAGGATGTCAGCTTTGGTCAACCTTCCCCAGCTACCTGTTACCAAGACTAATTTCCACGTGATCATGGCCAATACAAGTAGGTTTCGTACCTCCACCCAGCTCCCCCCCTGAAGGAGGCTCTAAGTGGGGCGTGGTACCCCTGAGGACACTAGGGTCCTGCCAAGAGAGGCAAGCCCAGGAGACCTGTGCTCCTACCCCAATCCCATCTAGCAAGAACTCAGCTCCTAACACAGTTGTCACTCAAAGATGCACAGCTAGAGCCTTGGCTCAGTGATTTCCCAGGCCAGAGAAGAGACAAATCTGGGAAACTCACAAACGTGGGAAAGTGAGAACCCAAACAAACCTAAACAGACAACAGGTGAAAGAAATCATCAAAAAAGGAATGAGAATAATCTTTGAGATGATTAAAATGAAGACAGAGCTTATCAAAATTGATAGAATACAGCTAAAATAGCACATAGAAACTTATAGCTATAAATATAAATGTCTAAATATTATTAAAAAGAAGAAAAGCCTCAAATCAACAGCTTATCTTTCATCTTAAGATATTGGGGGGGGGAGCAGCCAAAGCAAACAGAATGAAGGATATAATAAAGACAAAAGTAAAAATTATTGAAATAGAAAATTTTTTAAAAATCAATTAAACAGAGAGTAGGTATGTAGCCAGCAGCACAGGGCCTACTTGGCAAGTGCAAGGTCCTGAATTCAATTCCCAGTACAAAAAAAAAATAAAACAAAAGCTGGTTCTTTAAAAAGATTAACAAAATCAACAACGTTTTACCCAGTCAGATAAGAAAATTTAAAAAGAAAGACATTACTAGAATAAGAAATAAAAAGGGAGACATTATCAGCCTTACAGAAACAAACAGAATTATAAGAAATATTACAAATAATTATATGCTAACAAATGACTACTTGGATAAAATGGACAAGTTCCTGGAAATACACAAACTATACAGAAACTGACTCAAGAAGAAAACAGGCAATCCGAATAGATTTACAACAATAAAAAGAATTAGTAATTGAAAAACTATTCATGAAATAAAGCCCAGCCTATACTGCTTCACTGATAAATTCTAACAACATCTAAAGAATGGTCATAAGAGCAAACTTCCTTCACAAACTCTTCCTAAAAAAACAACTCATTGTATGAGCCCCTGATACCAAAACCAAAGACATCACAAGAAAATTACAAATCTTTATCTCTTATAATATGAATGCAAAAAATTGTACCAAACTGAATCTAACAACATTTAAAGATAGCTATACAACATGTGTGAAGTAAAATATATCCCAAGATCCCTGGAATACAGGTTGGCTTGACATCCAAAAAGCAATATATATAATTGTGTGTGTGTGTGTGTGTGTGTGTGTGTGTGTGTGTATATATATATATAGCTTTATTAATATATAAATGCTTTTACATATATAAAAGCAATATATATAATTGCTTTAATTATATATATTGCTTAATAAAGAAATATATATTTATATGTAAAAGCAATTATATACATTGCTTAATAAAGCAATAATATATAGTGTAAAATAAAGAAATAAAACATATGATCACTATAAGAGACACAGAAAAAGCATTTACAAAATCCAATATCTTTTCATGATTAAAAAAACAAAATAAATGAAGAAAATAGCAGAGTGGTAACAACTCAGCTTCTCTGAGATTTGCAATCTGACACTGAAACATAACAACTTGGAGAAGAAAAAGAGAGAGAAATTGATCCCCAGGAACCGGAAAAGATCTGACAAGAAATTAAAAACCTACAGAGAAATTGAAAAGACAGAATACAATGCATAGAAAGGAAGAGACAGTATGCACTTTCTTCCTGGCTCCAGGCTCGTAGCTTGGAGGAAAGAAAAACCAAACCCACAAAGTGAAAGTTGTAGGCTCTATGGGGCCTCAGGGAGAAATGCAGCAGTGGAACAGACCAGTGGGTGCCATGATCTGCAGAGATGGTGCGGGATTCTGCTCCCACATCAGTCCTTCGACAAGCAACAATACCTGGTGAGTGGCTCCAGTCCAAGCTCCCGCCATATCCTGGGAGAGAGTGTTTGGTCAGACATCATTCCAAGGAAGGGTTGTTTGAACCCAGGACTCACAGCAGCCATGGGACAGCTTCACTACGGGGCTCCCAGTGTTACATCCCCACAGTGACTGTGTGAGAGACAGCTATGGAAGACAGCCACAGTCAGGGAAGCTGAAAAGAGATGCCCTCCCACACACGAGGGTTTGAGATGCACTC